>VDFB02270651.1:738394626-738432568 GCA_007258455.2 Sequoia sempervirens | reverse complement strand
ACCCACAATCTCCAATGGAAATCACTACTGCAATAAACCTGCAACCTTCAAGTTTGTTTGCTTATGTCCAAACACCTTCAAACCTACAACAAAAATGTCTTCTTAGTATCTTTCAACCCTTCTTCTATTGAAGCTCTCAAGCTCCCTTCACATGGACTTCACTAGCTCACTATCTCCCAAAATGTGGAGCTCAATAGCTCCCAAAAACATGGGCTCATATACAAATAGAAATCTACAACAATGGAGTCTTCAAATACTCTCTTCAACTTGGCAGCATCTCCCTATCTCAACCTACAAACACTCCAAAAGCTATCTCCCCAAATAACAAGACATCATAATATAGAAGTTTTAGAATGAGAAAACCATTATGATTTTCCAAAGCCACAAGCAAAACACCTCCTTGGAAAACCCACACCCCATTTGGAGAATAAATCATAAAATAATAAAAAATAATCAATTCTCACATGGCCTTCCCATGGGCACCTAAACCATGGCCAATAATATTTGGTCAATCTGGTGTGCTTCATTATTCTCCAACAGCTCTAACAGCTCCATGAAAGAATATGCATCAACATGCAAACTTGGACACTCCAACATGCAAGAGCATACAAATCATACAAATCAACATGTAAGAGTATGCTTACAACATGGCCCCCACCAAGAAATGGAATGCCCAAAGAGACTATTCCTCCTTTTTATGCCTTTGTAACATTTATTGGAGTAAATACCCATCAAAATTACAATTATAAACCCACATAGGAAATATTACAATATTTGGAAATTTAAAATAATTAAAACTTTCCACACAACATTAGCCCACACAAGCCCTTATTGATAATTAAACAAAAGAAATTATTTTTGGTTGATGCAATATTGCTCTTACACCCTAGATGCTCCCACATCAGACAACCAAGGTAGGAAAAAATTATGAATATGGATTCACAAAATGGAGTTGAGTGGTATTACTACCCTTTTAGATTGCAAGAAATCCTCAGCAAACTCCATCACTAAATTAGAAAAAATAATTTCTTCCTTTGCCTCTTCCAACACTTAGCTGGGAAACTTGTCATCCTCCACCAAGTGTGCACTCTATTCTTGCTTCATCTCATAGACTTACATCCACCATGGACCATCCTCCTTTGCCACATCTCTTCTTCCTTTCTTTTCTTCTTTGTAGGATCCAACCCACCACAAACTTACCACCTCCACCAAGTTCCTCATGCACCATCATCTACAAACCTTATACACAAATATGCAACATCCTCATACCGATTTGCAACTACAAATTCATCTTCTACAATTGTAATCTCTTCTATAAAAGGTAAATAGTCATCATTTTAAAACTCAAAATCAGAATTTACCTCACCCTTCTTTGCTTCTCCAACATCATCTTCTTCATCCTTCGCTGCAATATTTATCTTCTCACCTCCATCAACAAGTTTTGCAAGCCACTCTTCTTTTATTGACATTAAATCTTCTTTACCCTCTTTATTTGTTGCAACCTTCTCAAGCTCTATTGCTGCAACAAAATCTTCATCTACAACAATTGCTACACTTTCTTTGGCTGCAAATAATTCTTCTATATTCCTTATCTCAGGTCTCTTAGTAGGGTATCTTCTCCCTCGCCAATCACCTCATCATACTTAGGATACTCAAATTCCATCCTATCAACTTCTACTACAAACTCTTCTTTTGCACATACAACCTCCTCATTCTCCACCATTATGCCTTCAACAAGACATGTCTCAGCTTTGGGTTCATCAATTTCTTTGTATTCATCCTCTTCTTCTTATGTGCCACATGCATGACACTTTGTTGCATCAACATTCTTTCCTGCAATCAAAATATCATTAGAAAGATAATCAAAATTACCTTCAACTCTTCTCTTTTCTTATTTTATCTTTTCATTATCTTCTCTTAATTCATCCACTTACTGCTGCAAATCTATCATTCCAACTCTTATTTCTTCTTGTTGTCTCTCTTTGAATTTCTCAAGTCCAAGAATCCTTAGAATCCATCCAATGAAAAAAATCATTTTCTTCTTCCTTTTTTCCATCCTTAAGGCCTCACAAATCCTAAAGGAAATTTTTTAAAACCCTCAGGTTTTGCACATATAAACTTTCTCACTCGACAATTTTTTTATGTAAACCACACACACTCCAACCCCAAGTCCTAGTGCAGACTGCGTCACATTGGTGCTTCTTCTTGCACACTTAGGAACTTCTTCTCTAATACCACTGATAGAGAAGGAAATCAACCCTCAATCAAAAAATCACAAAAACAAACTATGAACTCAAAAAATACTTGAAATAACACAAAAATCTGCAAGAAATGTCATGGCTTCTCATTTAAATTCTCCTTCAATTACATTAAAAAAAAAGAATTTCTAAAAATACATTGTTTTGCAGCCATGTGGGCTAATGAAAACCATTAAAAAACTTATACAAATATGATTTAAAATAAAAAATATCAATACACAAATGGTCTCCTTTGAACAATCCAACTTCTTTCGCAAGGTTCTAGCTCCTTCAACCTGCAATCTCTAATGGAAATCACTATTGCAATAAACTTGCAACCTTCAAGTTTGTTTTTGTCCAAACACCTTCAAACCTGCAATAAAAATTCTTCTTGGTCTCTTTCAACCCTTCTTATGTTGAAGCTTACAAGATCCTTTCACATGGACTTCACTAGCTCACCATCTCCAAAAATGTGGAGCTCGCTACCTCCCTAAAATATGGGCTTCTATGCAAATAGAAATTTGCAACAATGGAGCCTTGAAATCCTCTCTTCAATCTGGTAGCATCTCCCCATCTCAACTTGTAAAAACTCTCAAATCTATCTCCCCAAATGATAAGGCATCATAATATAGAAGTTTTAGAATGAGAAAACCACTATGGTTTTCTAAAACCACACGCAAAGCACTTCCTTGGAAAACCCACACCCTATAATGCCCCGTCTTGTAACCTAAAGAATGTTGCATTGTCTACAATAGTGTAATATATTTTTTTTTCAAAGTGTAAACATTAACTTACTAATTACAAACATTCCCTAAGTAATGCAATGACACACTACTTGAAAATCCCATAGATGACAATAGTATTTAACATAGCATGTATTTAATTTCAATAAACTTTAAATCATACATTGAATAACATTTAAAATACATCATTTAAAGATATATAGTACAAATAAGATTCTTACATTGCATTTGAAATAACATTTACAATACTCATTTTCCAAATGAGGTAGGTCAAATAAAAATATACAATTACATATTACAAATGTTCACCTCGTTAACAATTGAGGAGTGATACAAATATAAAGTTTCCACTGATACAAATAAGAAAATACATTTATCCACATACGAGCTCTCCATCCAAGAAATACTCGTTGCCACGAACAAAAATTGGGGACCCAACGGAGTAAGGTGCACATTCCACCCAACCATGTGGTACCCGTAGGTCCACCCCTCGTGCTAGGAGATAGTAAAAAGGCTCCCTAAACATAGCCTACAAACCCTAGACACAAGTAAAACCATAGAAAAAACTATACAAGTACAAACTTAACTTAATGGTTACATTGCTTCTAGAATAGTATGATCAAATATACTAAGTTCACAAGGTCACTGTTATTATAGGTGGAGTGTCATCACAATGTTGCATAGGCTACCCTAGTGTTTCTTCCTAGGTTTCGGCCCCCAACTTGGGTTACCCTAGTAACCTCTTATGAAACCCGGCCCCTCATGCAAATTGTTGCGGAATTGAATATCTTTTAAAATAACAAGATATCGATTTGCCATTCCAGGCCTTCTTGACTCATTCTCAAGTCTGTACTAGCCCTTGAGTCCATGAGTGAGGCTTATTAATCCAATTAAAGGTTTTATACTACCTAATGTGTTGTTTTAGTTTTCATTGATTAACTAACTCTACATGAGTTACCTAGGCACCATTTTGTGTGCCGACCCTCACAAAGAGCCACTCCCCTAAAAATAACACAAGGAATCTAAGTCCACTAACTAAGGTAAACAAAGTGTACATAAATCAAAATCTAATACCAAACATATCACAATGGACAACACAACCTGTTCATAGAACCAGGTGTCTAAAAACCATACAAAACCATGTGCACTACCCTAGTTAACTCAAATGAATGAATTTAGAACAATTAACAACTCCCTCATTAACAAACTTATCTGGAAGACTTATAATTCAAAGTAATCCAAATTTTCCCAAAAGAATAGAAACAATCTAAAGCAAATCAGGCACAATAAAAATCTAATGTTAGGATTTACTAAATCCAATCAGTTCAGTTAGAAATAGCATGAAAATAAAACAACTTGATTATAGTTCTTTTCTCAAACAATAAAAGAAATTATTACAATTAATCTAATTTTGATTTTCTCAAATTCACGTAAAAGTAAATACCAAATTTTCTCTTTCAATCTTACTGTTTTAAAAATAGTTAATCTTAAGCTTTACATGCATTATAATTTAAGGAGCTTTTTTTTTTTAAATACTAAAATTATTTCCTCAGTCTATAAATGTTTATATACATACCAATGTTATTATACATACATATATACATATTTATATATAAATATAAATATATATAAAAAGTAATATATATATTTACATATATATATATAAAGTATATAAAATACAAATTAAATATCACTAAATCTGTGATTTAAAACAAACTTTATAAATAAAAATCAAGGCGAATAAAAAAAATAGGCGTCTGAGTTTTATACACATTCGCAGACTATATACACAGTCTACCCCTATTGGGGAAACAACTGTGTTAGTAGCCATGCACTGCTTGTGAGGGCAGCGTGGGCTGCTTCCACAGCCGTCGCCCCTTTGGGGTAGCTGTGGGGGTAAACCCCTACGAACCCAATACAAATGAAATTTTATTTGTTTTTAAAAAACCAAAAACAAACATTGCAATTTCTAAGATTCGCATGACGGATTTTAATTCATTTTTTTTTAATTTCCATCATACAGATTTTGCATTTTAATAGAAAATAATATTTCCCAGAACAATTTCACTATTAAATACATATGAGTATATTTATATACATACATATATTTATATTTATATGTATATTATATATACATACATACATATATATATATATACATACATACATATATATATATATATACATACATACATATATATATATATACTCTTCTTGATTAACAAATAAAATATTATAATCAGGCAAACAATTTCACAGAGGTTTTCTATAGGAAATTGAGAAAACTATCAATTTAATACAAATTTTGTCAAAGATCATCCGTTTCAACAATAGAGGATTTTCAATTCATATTACCAAAATCATTTCTACAGCAAAGTTCTTTCCTAAGATTTCTTTTCCTCAAATTTAACATAAATCTACTTTTATAAATCAATGGAGATTTCTTCAGAATTTTCTATTGTTTAATAAAGCCTTCTTTGTTGCTCTCTGATTTAACTATAAAACTTTGTTTCAAAATTTTCACAGAGAAGTAAAAAATTTCTACAGAATTATTTTTCACAAAAATCACCGAGAAGTACAGAAGTCACAAACACAATAATTTCCTCAGGCAATCTTTTAAATTCACAATTTAACAAAACTTGCACAAAACTAATTCTTACACAGGCAATCTTTTCAAAAGAAAATAAATTAAATAAATAGGGAAAAACCTGTATTCTTGTAGCATGAAGAATTTGTTTGTTAAAGAGAAGCTTTGCCTGCTGTGTGAAACTTCCAAATCTCTTTTCAATTCACCCCTTTCCAGAAGATTGCAATCACAGAACATATATGTACCCAAGAACTTCTTCCAGAAATTTAAATCAAAAACCCAATAAAATTCACAATCTTTTCCAACAGTTCTCTGTTTTTTCTCATTTCCCATGAAGTGTTTTCCTTGTTTTCCCCAAATCTCATAATATTTTCTCCCAGAGAATCCTTAACAAGAAATTTGCAATAAATTTAACTAACACACATGGCAAAGAAGAAAAATATCTTCTAACAAACTCACGGATTCTTTCTTTCCTCAATTATCAAGAATTCAATTTATTTTAAAGAATTAAAAATTCAAAAACTAATTTCATATCAACACATATTTAAAATTTCATTCCCACAAAAATATTTAAAGAATATTTAATCTATTCACTCAAATAAGAATAACTTTAATTAATTAATTAATTTATTTAATAAAATAATTTTAATCTCAATGACTAAATTATTTTACCAATAAACTAATTTAATTAATTAAATAAAATATGAAGCTTTTATTTACTTTATTTAAATTAATTTAAATAAGCATTAAATTAATTTAAATAAGCATTAAATTAAAAGAACATTAATCTACCATTAAATTCACAAAATTAACCTTATATAACAAATAATCATAACAAACTAGACGAGACAACTAAAAATACCAGACCTAAACTAACGACATACTATGACTGGGTTTGAGACTAGACTAGGAAAAACCTTGTTACTACCTCCCAATCAACATTACCATTGAGTCTGGACACGCTCAAACTTGTGAACCCAGGTGGAGTCGGTGTCATGTACCTACAATCAAACAAATAACATACATATATATAATCCATGATTCAAACACACCGTGAGGAGAAAATCATGGAAATCACAGGGCACTCGCAAGCGAGTGATGCAACTCCGTTCTCCTCACCAATACAATATCACATCAGACTAACCAAAATAAATAACAACTAATCTACCATAATCATATATATAGCAATAACATCTGAAGAAAAAATCTATGCTAACATAAAGCATGTCGGAAATAATTACCACCATACAATGTATCATCACATCACAAAATAAATCCACCATCGCTCAAATGTCAGCGATCAATACATCAAAACAAAGTACCAGGGTCTATCAAAGTGAAAACATGCTAACATAAAACATAAGCAAAATGGAGGGGTACTACACACCCAATTTGGAGAATAAATCATAAAATAATAAAAATTACTCAATGCTCACATGGCCTTCACATGGGCACCTAAACCATGGCCAATCAAATTTGGTCAATCTGGTGTGCTTCATTATTCTTCGATGGCTTCGATAGCTCCATGAAAGAACATGCACCAACATGTAAACTTGGGAACCCCAACATGCAAGAGCATGAAAATCATACAAATCAACATGTAAGAGCATGTTGACAACGTGGTCCCCACCAAGGAATGGGATGCCCAAAGTGACCATTCCCCCTTTTTATGCTTTTGTAACATTTACTGAAGTAAATACCCATCAAAATTATAATTACGGACTCACATAGGAAACATTACAATATTTGGAAATTTTTAAAAAATAATTTCTCACACAACATTAGCCTACATAAGCCCTTATAATAATTAAAACAAAAGAAATTATTTTTGGGTGGTGCAAGATTGCTCTTACAACCTAGATGCTCATGCATCACTTACACACCTCTTACACATACATATATATAGATGGTCAAAGATGTTATTCATACTCCACCTAGTAGTCCCCTATTCAATGAATTCTTATAACCCTCTTAAAATCTAATAACACATGATAGAGTGTCAACTATAGAATCTCAAGATTCCATGTAATTTGGGCATTCTTTTTCTTTTGGACACATTTATAATATTACAAATAATTAATTATTTGCAATTAAACATAGTACTTGCAAGGTGTACAATAACACCTAGTCCATTATTCTTAACACTCTTGACATTCAAGGCCATGAAAAATGTGTGATGGGTGAAAGACCATGTGAATCACTAGGTTTATGATGCTTCATGGATCTACCATATGAATTTAAAAGTTGGCTAGGGGTCCTCTTCCTACTAAAGTGTGAGGAATAGAAATATGAATTAACCAATCTAGTATGTGTCTCTCTAATTGATATGCCTCTAAGAAGTCATCAAAGGTCAAATATTTTAGAAAGGGAACAAAATATTTGTAGGCCTCATAAGCTATAAAATCCTAGAAAGAACCTAACAATTCTTTAAACAAAGAAAAAATAACCTTTAATCTCATAACAAAAAGAATATTTTATCTTTTTTTATTGGAATAAGAACTGGAAAAAAATTACAAATTACAAAGATTAAATGTTATCCAACAACATAAAAAAGAAGAAGCTACAACAGACAAAGTTATCCAACAACAAAACATTAAAAAACAACATGGAACTACAATAGACAATGCTGTCTATCAAGCATAAACTATTATCTCACAACAACAACAAGAAAACAACAGAAGAAAGACCCATAGGGTCAAATCCATAAAGCATGATCTTAATCAATGACATCCACAATAGGGAGTGCTATGAGATGATCCATTATAGTAAAAGTATAGCTGATAATGACACACCTCCACATTCTACAACCTTTGGAGCTCAAAGCTAGGGACACCCAAAGCGACCATTCACGGAATACAACGAGAATCTCCAATCTAAAAAAAATTGTTGCCAAACTAGAAGTCTTGAATTTTAGATTTTTCCTCAAAAGCACTGAGCTATGTCTAAAGATCATCTATTGTCCTTTTGAGATTATAATTATCCTAGAGAGCAGATTGAAGAACAAGGATCTATAGAGAGATGTTCACACATATAATCATCAATTCAATTTATAGGAAGTGAAAGGTGTGAGAGAAAGTTGCTATACATCAAAATCTCCAAATGTGTTTAAGGGTGATGTGTATGGAGGTTTAAGTAATAATATTGTGAGATGTGGAGAGACTAAGAAGAGTGGTTCTCTAAGTCCAAATCTATGGAAAAAGGACAAAGAGGTTGGAGAAGAGAAATTTTTAGATATTCTGAGCATGGGGACAAAACCAAAAGGTATGTTTGATAGTCTCCTTTTTGGAGAAAAATGGGCAAGCTGTAGAAGGAGAAATGAAGGAGAGTTGATTACCAATAGGGACTTTAACATGGATAATTTTCTAGGCTATCAACTAGGCTTGAGCATCAACTTTAGACTTCCAAATTAAGGAGCTTAATGTGTTCCATCTTGATCTACTGAGTTTGCAATACCAATTGAGGTTAAGCTAATAGGATAAGGGGATAGATGGAAGGAGTTGTTTATACATAGGTCTAAGAGGGAACTTTTGGAACTTTTGATTGTTGGGCCATTTCCAATCTTTAAGGAAGTTGTCATGACATGGTGTGGATAGGAACCACAACAAATTAGGCTTAACTAGTTTGATTTTTAGGATTGGGGTCCTATAAGACGAGGGAAGTCTAAGCTGAGATTTAAGTTGCTGATAATCGAATATCAAAGGGTATCATAAGTCTTGAAAAGCTTGAATTCCTTTTTTAAAGAGATGTCTACCTTTGAGATTTTAGATAATGGCTAGAGGACTATTGTCTTGCTGAACCAAACAATTCTACCAAATGGAAGAAGAAGAAAAACTCAAACCATGACTCAAGTTTTGGTCATACCACACTAATTTTTTTGAGGTATTTTTCCATGCTTTTTAGATGGAATTAAAGGGGGGGAAACCATGTGTTTTACAACAAGGAGCAAGAAGAATTTTATCTTTCCAACTGACCATGTCCCAAGAGTGACTAGTAGTGGCTATTTGAATGTGGTGGTGCATAAGATACTTCCAAGGAGCATCACCATCAATATTAACCTTAAGAAACATATCCAACAAATACAAGACTAGTAAGAAATATATTAGTTCATCTTAATAGAAAACTATTAAAAAAATTCTACATATTAAAAAAAACTTTATATCCATTAAAAATCATAATAAACATTCTAACTCTACATTTTAATATAACACTAATCTAGTTTGAATGTTAGACTAGTGAATATAAGATGTATAGGTATAATTCACAAAGATTTTTTTTTAAATATAGAATCTAGGATTAGAGATTCTTTGAATTAAATATTTTTTATATTAGTGAAAAATTACTAGATATGGCTAGAGCTGGGGCCACTGGTACCTTTAAATTAGCCAAAATGGACTTTGCAGGAGTTCAATAAGATTAATATTAAAATCAAAGGTTTGAAGGAAAATATGAAGAATGTTCTAAAGGGTTCAATGCTGAACATTCTTATAAACAGAATGGTGGACCTTGAAGGTTCCTATCATGACTTTAAGTCTCTATGTGATGAAAGATTGATGGCTTTGGAAGCCAAGGTTTTAGGTATTAATGCGGATATCAAAAAATTAATGTAGGAATGCCATATCTCTGTGAAGAACAACACAGACTCCTTGGAAATCCTTTTCAGGAAAATAAGTGAGTGCATGGAGGATCAGGTTTATTTCTCTGAGCTCGTGAAGAAAGAGCACATGGCCAAGGGCAAAGGTAAAAAAGCTGCTAAGGACAATGACAAAGGACCAGTTGGCAGAGGGTCGGCTAATTGGAAGAAACCATTTGATGTTGAGAAGAAGGAGCTACTAGATATGGTTGAAAGGCATAGGAACCAACAAATTGAGGTAGCCAACACTTTGACTGGCTTGAACTAGTGCCTGGTCTTTTTCTTTGTTGCTTTCTATTTCCTGTTGGGTGTAGGTTTCTTTTAGGTTGTTTTGTTGTTTTGTGGCTATTGGTAGTTGTTTGTCTTAATTTTAGTGTAGCACTTGCCTGGTTGTATTTTTGGTTGTTGGGTTATTACTGGTGGTTTTTTGTAAATCGTTTCTTGCAGCATTTTGTATCTTCTGTTGTAAAGGGTTTTGGGTCCCTTCAAAACCCCTTTTTCCCTTATAATCAAAACACTTTTAAGTGTATGTAAGATGATAAGGCATTAGTTAAAATATTATAAAAAATGGATAAAAATAATAATTGAATACATATTTATAAACAAAATAAATTACAATCTAAAATTAAATTTGATAGAAATGTAAAAAGATTATTAATTTATAATATTTTTAAATTCAAATAAGAGCTTATGAAAGATTAATTCTTATCATTAAAAAAGAGTTTATAATGAGTTCTTTTATATTAAATGTAAGAACACACCATTATAATAAATAATGTTAGATTCACATTTAAAATAAATTTTAATTAAATAAATAATTTTAAAAATTATGTATTAATGATTCTTTTAATTTTTTTATTATGAAACTTGGGGATATTTTTTTAGAGATATTTCGATTTTGATAATATTTGATCATAAATTTTATATTTAACATATTATTTTTTAATCATCCATTTTTAGAAATTAAAAATAAAACTGTTGCCCATTTTTTCATCCATGGGTTCACCAGGGAGACATTTGTGTTTTCAAGAGTTCTTGAAGGTCCGAATTGGTCATTTGCATCAGGGGATAAATCATGCATCTGGTGCTAGTTCAAGAAGAATGCAGTTGGAAGGCTCACCTAGGTCAGGATCGGCATGAAAACCCCTCAAAAGAGGAGAGTCGCCAAGACCACGAAGATGTCTCACCGACTAAAGGGGGGCTCTAGCTGAGTAAAGGCATTATGAGTTTCCGCCTTCGATCAAATGTCTTACCGATCGAGTAGAGTCTCATCGAAGTGAAGCAATTTCGGCCAAAGGATAGAGGTCTCGGCGAAATGTCTTGCCGAGATGGAGATGTCTCCCCAACCGAAGGGAAAGTAAACGCACCACTGGGCAGGATGGAGGATATCACCATAAGTTCTAGCTGAAGGGGTAGTCACACCGAGATGGAATGTTCTCGGCATAGGTTGGTGCCTTCGCCAGAATGTCACACCGATCTGTGGGAGGTCTCACCAAAGGGATACTTTCGGCGTATGCCAACAAACTTCGCTAGGATCTCTTACCGAGGACAAAAGGTCTCCCCGACAATCATTCTTGAAGTGGCGTTGACAAAAGGAAGCGAGTTTCGGGACAGGTTTGGCCGACAAAAAAAGTCTCCCCAACACAAAAGAAAGAGGGCCCTCGGTACGACTAAGGGATCTCGTTGAGATGTCTCAGCAATTATAAAAGGTCTCCCCAAAATGAAGAGCTCGGAAAAAGTGAGGGGCTAAAGAAAGGAGGCCTCGCCAAGAGTTGAAGCCTTCGCAATGATGTCCTGGCGACGATTAAAGTCTCATTGAAAGCTAGCGGTCCCACCAATGAAGTCATATTGATGTAAGGTCTGGCCGAACGAGTGGAGTCTTGGCGAACGGGGAAAGATCTTCGGTGTAACACGAGAGGAAAAGGGAAGTCTACAAGATGTCTCGGTGAATCAAGGTGGTCTTAGCAACAGAATGGAATCGGTATGACTGATGGACTGCACCATGATGTCTTCCTGACTTACCACGGTCTTGCCAAAGGAAATAAAGAGGGCTCGACATAAGGTCTTGTTGAATGCAGGAGGTCTCCCCGACGTTTGACGTCAGTGTAGTGGCCGACGCTCGGTATGAAGTTTGGCCGATAGGCCAAAGTCTTAGCGAAATAAAAGGGAGCTTAGGCAGAATGAGGATTTCAGCATATGGTCTCGGCAACAACAAGGGGTCACGCCGACAGTGTTTGAAAAGCAAAGGATCAGCAGAAGATGTTCGTTTCAGTGAAGGATGGTGGGATTGCCATGAAGTCTCAGCGATGCATAAGGTCTTGCCGATGTAGAATGAGCCTGAGGAGGAAAAGAGAGATCGGCGAGATGTCTTCCCAACAAGAGGGAGCTCACCGAAGTATTTTGGTTTCGACTAGAGGTCTCACGGACTAGCAGAAGGTCTCCCCGACATAAATGACATCGGCGGAGCTCCCGGCCGTCGCGGTAATGTCTTATTGACACGGTGTAGTCTCAGCGAAAGGAGGAACATCGGAAAGACAATGAGCCTCACTAAGAAGTCTTCCCGACTTGATAGTGTCTTGCCAAAAGAAATCTGGAGCCTGGTGGGGTGGAATGCATTTGGGGTGATATCAATAAGCTCTTGCCGAAGCAATGAGGGGGTTCTCGGGGTAACATTTTTCCTTCGGTAAATCGTCTCACCGACAATTGGCTGTCTTGGCAACCACAGAGGCAACATCGGTATGAATTTTGAAGCTTGATAAAGAATCTCATCGATGTTTCAACGCCGTGCCGATAGCTGCAGAGGGACATAATTGCATCAGTGAGACACTTCCAGTGTCTCGCCGAGATGTGATTTTGACTAAACGAGCTTTTGACCAGAGGGGAGTCTGCGTGTAGTGTGTCCAGCCAATCAAGGAGAGCCACGGGTGAATCGTTGGCAGCTTGACCAGTGCCAAGAGAATCAACAGAATGAGAATCAACGTGTATTTGTTCTGGACTCAGGAGCATTCAAGGCGCTCAACAGGGGGATTCAGTAGGTGAATACAAGGACTAGAAGTAAATACACCCGATAGCTTCAAAAGATCTAAGGGGTTTCTCCAAGCAGTAGTTTTTCACTGACACACACAACAAAGACACGCAGGGGTGCAACATTTAATTCAATAAAAGATCTTAGGATAGATTTTTCTGAGACTGATATTTTGTAAGTCCTAGGGGGCCGACACAATTTGATATATAAGACATTTTTTTCCTTTTTGTAAGGAGTTTGGATTATACACTCTGAAGAGTTAGTGATTTTTGTCAATCCTTTCTCGACTAAATGTATGTTTTGTAACTCAATTGAAATCTAGAATGCAAAATGGAGTTCACCTTGAAAACAAGTACTAATGCTCTTACCACTCTCATTTCTGTATGTTAGCTTATGTATGTATTTCTTTAACAGTGTTTTTTCTAAAGCTGTATTCATACCACAAAGCTGTGAAGTTTGTTTCTTCCTTCTTGAGATATGTATGTAGATCAAACCTGTCAAGAGTGATGCATAAGTCTAATGGGGTTATGTTGAGTAAGTAAAATAGCTGCAGTCTAGTTTCCTCAGTGTGGTTGCATCTTGTTTTCATTTCCTGATTTCTTACCAACTCGGTGTATCACCATAGGAATAGTTCAATATAGTTTCATTTTGTATGCACTTCTTCTCCCTTTACCTCACAAAGATCAATAGTTTAGGTGATACCCAAAGGAAGTCGGCCTTCTCTGGAGGTTCATTTCAACTATAGGTGACCCACAGCCTTGAAATGATCCCATGTTGCTCTAGAGAGTTCAGTTTTTTGTAAACTTTGCATAGGGTGCATTTCTAGGTGACAACAATTTTTGGCACGCCTGGTGGGACATAAATTAGATTGAACTACTGGTTTAGTATGAAACCAGTGAATTCCAGACTTTATAGAAGTCCTTTGGCATACTTGGCGACTCCACTGGGAAGAACTCCAGAAATCAGCGCCTTCTACAGTTTATGAGAAAAGTTCAGACAAGAGGCAGCTCAGGTCCCTTCGAATATTTGTAGCTATCACCACTGAGAAGAAAAGGTAGAGCAACAAAAAAAAGAGGAACAACAGTTATCTATTCTAGAAGAACTCAGTCTACTCCTCCATCAGTGGGATCTCAGTTTTCTATACAAGTAAATCCTCCTCAGCCACCTCCAATGGCCGCCTTAAGGAATCAACCCTTTGTTGCTTTTAATGGAGGGAGGACCTTAAATTTGGCACAACACAACGACATCCCAATGGCAGCCTTGAAGAGTCTGCCAATTTTTACAGGGGAAGACCAAACTACTCCCATTGAACATATGAGAGATGTGGCTTCGTTATGTGGAGTCGATCACATAACCCAAGAGGATGTTGCAGTGAGATTACTAGCTGCTTCACTGAAAGGAAGAGTTGTGCAGTGGTATAGGAGCCTACTAGTCAGTTCAATTGCAACATGGGATGAATTTGGAGACAAGTTGCATAAGCAATTTCAAGATAGGTCTGACAATTTATCTCTATTGGAACAATTGACTACAATTAAGAGGGCTCCACAAGAGCAAATGAATGACTTCAACTTCAGATTCCAAAGAACTTGGGATAGAATCCCTGCGATGGTGAGGCCACCTCCAAAGTATGCATTTTTGTACTTCTTGAGGGCTCTTAACAGTGACATAGCTGTTATGATACAATCAATGGGAGGGGTGTCTCTACCAGATGCCTTTGAAATAGCTATTAGAGCTGAAAATAGCTTAATACAAGCTGGTAAGCTTGCTCCCAGGCCACGAATGCCAATATTTCCAGAAATTCATGCAAACAGTCCTTTGCAAATACCTCCTTTCACACCTCTACCAGCTGTACCAACACTGCCAGCTGTTGTTCCAGTCATTGATAGACAAGAAAATGTTGCTTCAGGCTCATCATAGGAGTTACAGGAGATCAAAAGTATTTTACAGACTTTTGGTAACAAGTTGGTGAACTTGGAAAAAAAACAGACCTATTCTAGGCCTTATCAACAGCAGAATCAGGCCTCAAGTCAGCCTTTTCAAGGTCAACAACAACAATTCCAGGGGAATAAACAGTAGTATCAAGGCAATTATCAAGGCACAACACAAAATTTTGCCACAAGACCTTTTCAGGCCTATAATCCAGCTCCAGTTAGTGCTGTCAAAGAGCTTGTTCATGTTCAAAATAATCTGGCTACTGATTATGAATGTTGTTATCCATGTAATCAGCCACATAATCAAGCTACATGCTCTAATGGCATCATCAACCAAGCTCTTATGGTGCAAAATGAACTAGGTGCGCAAGATTTGCCTAAGGAGGGGTGTCCACAATAGCAGGATCAACCTAGAGATGATTCAACTCTCCTGAATTGGCAAAGAGAAGAATTCTGTGGAGTGAACTAGAATGACACATCTGTTGCTGCTAATACTAGAGCGAAGAAGAGGGCTTTTGAGGTTGAACAAGCAACAAATAAAGATGAAGGAGCTACTGGTCCATCAAATCAGCAAGTACCACGCACTTTGCAGCGAGGTCACGACACTAGTAAGGAGCAATCTTTACATGCTACATCCGCAAGTCAAGTGCAACCTGACCATGCTGTTGTGAAGATGCAGCCAAAGGTAAACATATCTGCACCTTTCAACATTGCTGAAAGTATGAAAAAAATGAATGTTTCAATTTCAATGTGGGATTCTTTAGCAATCCCTGGTCAAATCAATTTTTTATAGTTAGCCTTATCAAATCCAGTTAGTTTAAATCCTTCAAATGAAGTCTCTTTAGGCCAAACAAAGTCAGTTTTAACCAATGCACTTTTGGACACTACCCCACAGCAAGGTGATCATGTCAAGCCCCCTCCTTTCTATGTTTCCTTAATAGTAGGGAATAAATTAGTGCACAATTGCATGGTTGATAGCAGGGCTAGCAGTTCCGTAATGCCAAAAAAGATTGCAGACCAGCTAGGTCTACAATACCAGCCATTGGAAAAGGGAGTACTTCAATTGGATGGGATAGTAGTAAACACTATAGGTGTTATTAAAAATTTGAATCTCACACTACATGCCTGTCCCAACTTTTCAATCCCACAAGATGTCTTTGTCATAGATTTGCCTCCATTTTTTGCTTTATGTCTATCTAGAGACTTCACGACTAAAATTGGAGGGTATTTGTCTTTGGATTGCTCCCATATGCTTTTTAGGACCAAGTATGGTGCTAAGGTAACCATAACTTCTGAGTCCGTTGCTAAGGATCACATCGAACCTTATGTGCCATCTGCTATAAATGTTAACTCTATTGTTTTAGAAGATACTGAACTTGTTGCAGCACAAGAGTTACAAGCTGAGAGTGTACCTGAGGTGCTCCTGAATGAATGGGCAGTTGAGAACGTGGTTGATAGTCCAAATGAGCTTATTCAGGATGTTGGTCTGGGCAATTATATATTGCATGAAGCTGGGATAGAAATTCCAAATCTCGAGAGAAGTGCAGAAAGTCAGTTCGAGCAGTAGAATGAATTATGGGAGATGTATTTTGATGGTTCAAGAAGCAAAAATGGCACTGGAGGAGGTGCAATGCTTATATCTCTGCAAGGTGATAAGTATTATGCTACTTTCCGTTTTGCTTTTGCGTGTTCCAATAACACTGCTGAGTATGAAGGCCTTGTTCAAGGTCTTGAATGGGAAAGGAAGAGAAGAATAACCCACTTGAAAGTATATGGGGACAATGAGCTAATTGTTAATCAAGTAAGAGGCCTGAATGTTGCTAAAAATGACGCACTGAAGTCTTATAGAAACAGAGTGTGAAACATGCTTGAGGAATTTGATGCCTTTAATTTAGTATCTATTTCAAGGAATCAGAACAAGCATGCTGATAGGCTTGCAGCCATTGGGGCACAATTTGATATTCCAGGCGACATTAGAAAAGAGAAAGTACAACAGTATGTGAAGGTTGTGGTCAGACCATCAATTCCTGATAACAACATTCACTGGCAAGTTTTTGACAGTGATGAACAAATCCTTTCCTTTTTGCTAGAAGATCAGTTCTCCATGGTGAATCAAGCAAAACTCAAGCAATAGTATGACGATCAAGTCATACATCTGAGGATGAATAAGTTGCCCAAAGGCCTTGTTACCTTAGAGTTGATTTTCAGTACTGATGATCAACTTAAAAAGGGTAAAGCTGGCTTGCAAATCAAACAAGAACATTATGAAGAGCTGGAGATTTTCAAAGGTAAACTCCTTAAGATGGGAAAAATTTGTTCACATGAAGATAAACAAGCTTTTGTTGCTTTATGCCAAGAATTTTATGATGTCTTTACTTGGGAATACTTAGATTTGAAAGGATTTGATCCTCATATTGCTCAGCACAGAATTGAGTTAGAACCTAATGCTAAGCTAGTAAGGCAGAAACAAAGGCCCTTGAATCCTAAACTTGAGCCCCTAATGATTAAAGAGCTGACTAAACTAGTTGAGAGGGGGTATTGTCTTTCCTATCAAACATACTTCATGGGTTTCTAACCTTGTACCGGTTAGGAAGAAAAGTGACGAAATAAGACTTTGTGTAGACTTTAGGGATCTTAACCAAGCATCTTTGAAAGACCACTACCCGCTTCCTTCCATGGAACAAATCCTACAAGTGGTTGCTGGTTCTGAAATATTTTCCTTATTAGATGGTTTTTCAGGGTATAATCAGGTGCTGGTTAAAGAGGAAGATTAGTTTAAAACTGCTTTTACAACTAAATGGGGCACCATGGCATACAAAATGATGCCTTTTGGTTTATCTAATGTTGGTGCCACATTTCAGAGGGCCATGGACATGGCATTTCAAATTTTGATCAACAAGATTATGTTGATTTATTTAGATGACATTACAGTATATTCTAAGAATGCTGATGAACATGTGTCACATATTAGGCAAGTTTTTGAAAAATGCAGAGTTTGGTATCTCCATCAATCCAAAAAAGAGTATCTTTGCTGTTCATGAAGGGAAATTATTAGGACACATAGTGTCAAAACAGGGAATTACTATTGATCTTGAGAGAGTCAAAGCCATACTTGAGTTACCGCTACCTAATCACAAGAAGGGTCTATAGAGCTTTTTGGGCCAAATCAACTTTCTGAGAAGGTTCATCCCTGATGTCGCAAACCTGTTACAACCTTTAACAGCTATGTTAAAGAAAAATGCAGTTTTTAGTTCGACAAAAGATGCCAAGAATAGTTTTGAAAAGGTCAAGGAGGCTTTAGCAGCAGCTCCTACGCTGGTAAATCCCAATTTTTCTAAAGATTTTTATCTGTATGCTTATGGTAGCACAAGTAAGATTTTTGCAATATTGGTTCAAAAAAATGAAGAGAATTTAGAACAACCAATAGCCTTTTTCAGTCAAGGTTTGGTTGATTATGAATAGAAATACTCCTTTGTAGAGAGGCATGTTCTTGCTGTGATCAGAAGCCTGAAGAAATTCAAGCCTTTGATCTCTCATAATAAAATTCATGTCATGGTGGCACACTCAAGCGTGAAGGAATTTTTATTGAATAAAGATCTAAATGAAAAAAGAGCTGGGTGGATCACTAGGGTCATGGAGTATGATGTAGATATTAAGATCACCAAACTGGTTAGAGGCAAGGGTCTTTGTGAACAACTTGCTACTGGGTCAAGCAGTGAAAGTGAACTAGAAAAGGATGTTATTCTTGCTAATACAAATGAGTTTCAGGATGCTTGAGACAATGTGCTTGTGGGGATAACTAATTGGGTTCAAGATATGACCCAATTTTTACAAACTGGCGAGTGTCCGCCAAGTTTGAACAGAGCCAAAAGGAGATACTTCAGACTGTAATCCATACCATATATGCTGATGGGCAATGTTCTTTTCAAAAAAGATCTGAATGGTGTCCTATTAAGATGCATTCACAGTGATCAAATTGAAAAAGTACTTCATGAGTTTCATGATGGAGCTGCAGGAGGCCACTTTGCTCCCAAAACTACTGCCTAGAAAATCATGAGAGCTGGTTACTATTGGCCTAGCTTGTTCAAAGATGCATATTCCTGGTCAAGAAAGTGTATCAAATGTGCTATATTTTCAGGAAAGGAAAAACTGTCTGCTATGCCTCTACATCCAATTCAAGTGGAGCATCCCTTCATGAGATGGGGCATTGATTTCATTGGACCAATAAATCCACCTTCTAGTACTGGTCACAAGTGGGTGCTCACAGCTACAGACTATTTCACAAGGTGGATAGAAGCAATAGCTTTGAAAGAAGCAAAAGAGTCTTCAGTTTTGAGCTTCTATGAGGATATAGTCACCAGATTTGGAGTTCCTGACTCCATCATATCTAATAATGCTCTTGCATTCACGGGTCTAAGAGTAACTGATTGGGCCGTTAAACATGGCATTCATTTGAATACATCCTCAAATTATTACCGTCAGGGTAATGGTTTAGCTGAAAGCACAAATAAGAATCTCATCAGGATCATTAAAAGAACCATAGAGGATAATCAAAGGACCTGGCACATCAGTTTAAAGAATGCACTTTGGGTAGACAGAGTGACCCCTAAGAGGTCTATTAGCAATTCACCATATATGTTGGTCTATGGCAAAGAGGCAAAATTTCCCCTATCTGTGGAGCTTCCAGCTCTAGACATTGTTCACCAGTTGGAGATGCTTGAGGGACATGACCCAATATTTGTAAGGTATGCGGAGGTCATGGAGCTCGAAGAGTCAAGGGACAGAGAAATGAAAGCTTTGGAGTATCATCAGCTCCAAACGAAAAGAACATTTGACAAAAATGCTACAGCAAAATCTTTTGAGGCGGGAGACCTCATGCTCAAATGGGATGTTCTGAAAAGCAGGCTAGGCTATCACGCCAAGTTCAACAATATGTGGATTGGCCCATTCATCATCAGAGATTGTAAGGAACACAATGCTTATCAACTAGCTACGACCGAAGGGGCAATACTGCCCATCCCAGTCAATGGGATACACCTTAAACCCTGTTTTCAAGTTTGATGAGTGTCCTTTTGTACATATCTAGTTAGGTTTTTATGTTTTCAATAAGTGCTTCTGCATTGTGGTCATTTGTTTTTTGTTCTTCTCCTTTCCCTAAGTGTTGTTTAGTGCAGTAAATTTTTTTGTTTCAGTTTCTCCTTGTATCGTTTTGATAACCTGTAGTGCTCCGTAAGCCTCAGGTGAGTTGCAGCCATGTACAGGGTGCCCTGGGCCCATTTCAGGGGTTTCTCCTGACGACTCCATGTCCAATGGATAGGCCTATGCTACTGGTCTTCATGTTCAGTAGGCGAACATCCAGCAAAGGTCGCCATAAATGTTGCCCATTTTTTCATCCATGGGTTCACTAGGGAGACATTTATGTTTTCAGGAGTTCTTGAAGGTCCGAATTGGTCATTTGCATCAGGGGATTAATCATGCATCTAGTGCTAGTTCAAGAAGAATGCAGTTGGAAGGCTCACCTAGGTCAGGATCGGCATGAAAACCCCTCAAAAGAGGAGAGTCGCCAAGACCACGAATATGTCTCACCGACTAAAGGGGGGCTCTCGTTGAGTAAAGGCATCATGAGTTTCCGCCTTCGATCAAATGTCTTACCGATCGAGTCGAGTCTCATCGAAGTAAAGTAGTTTCGGCCAAAGGATAGAGGTCTCGGTGAAATATCTTGCCAAGATGGAGATGTCTCCTCGACCGTAGGGAAAGTAAACACACCATCGGACAGGACGGAGGATATCGCCATAAATTCTGGCCAAAGGGGTAGAGTCACACCGAGACAAAATGTTCTCGGCATAGGTTGGTGCCTTCGCCAGAATGTCACGCTGATCTATGGTAGGTCTCACTGAAGGGATACCTTCGGTGTATGTCAATAGAATTCGCTAGGAGGTCTTACCGAGGACAAAAGGTCTCCCTGACAATCATTCTTGAAGCGGCGTCAGCAAAAGGAAGCGAGTTTCAGGACAGGTCTGGCCGACAGAAAAAGTCTCCCCGACACAAAAGAAAGAGGGCCCTCAGTACGACTAAGGGATCTCGCTAAGATGTCTTGGCAATTATAAAAGGTCTCCCCGAAATGAAGAGCTCGGCAAAAGCGAGGGGCTAAAGAAAGGAGGCCTCACCAAGAGTTGAAGCCTTCGCAGTGATGTCCCTGCGACGATTAAAGTCTCACCGAAAGCCAGTGGTCCCGCCAATGAAGTCATATTGATGTAAGGTCTGGCCGACGAAGTGGAGTCTTGGTGAATGGGGAAAGATCTTCGGTGTAACACGAGAGGCAAAGGGAAGTCTACAAGATGTCTCGGCGAATCAAGGTGGTCTCAGTGACGGAATGAAATCGGTATGACCGATGGACTGCACCATGATGTTTTCCCGACTTACCACGGTCTTGTTGAAGGAAATAAAGAGGGCTTAGCATAAGGTCTTGCCGAATGCAGGAGGTCTCCCTGATGTTTGATGTCAGTGTAGCGGCAAACGCTCAGTATTAAGTCTGGCCGACAAGCCAAAGTCTCAGCGAAACAAAAGAGAGCTCGAGCAGAATGAGGATTTCAGCATATGGTCTCAGCGACAACAAGGGGTCACGCCGACAATGTTTGAAAAGCAAAGGATCGACAGAAGATGTTAGTTTCGGCGAAGGATGGTGGGATCGCTGTGAAGTCTCAGTGATGCATAAGGTCTTGCCAATGCAGAATGAGCCCGAGGAGGAAAAGAGAGATCGGCGAGATGTCTTCCCGACAAGAGGGAGCTCACCGAAGTATTTTGGTTTCGACCAGAGGTCTCACCAACTAGTAGAAGGTCTCCCTGACATAAATGACATCGGCGGAGCTCCCAGCCGTCGCGGTAATGTCTCATCGACATGGTGTAGTCTCAGCGAAAGGAGGGACATTGGCAAGACAATGAGCCTCGCTATGAAGTCTTCCCGACTTGATAGTGTCTCGCCGAAAGAAATATGGAGCCCGGTGGAGTGGAATGCATTCGGGGTGATATCAATAAGCTCTTGCCGAAGCGATGAGGGGGTTCTCGGGGTAATGTTTTGCCTTCGGTAAATTGTCTCACCGACAATTGGCTGTCTTGGTGACCACAGAGGCAACATCGGTATGAATCTCTAAGCTCGATAAAGACTCTCATCGATGTTTCCACGTCATGCTGATAGCTATAGAGGGACATAATCGCATCGGTGAGACACTTCTAGTGTCTCGCCGAGATGCGATTTTGACTGAACGAGCTTTTGACCAGAGGGGAGTCTGCGTGTAGTGTGTCCAGCCAATCAAGGAGAGTTACGGGTGAATCGTTGGCAGCTTGACCAGTGCCAAGAGAATCAACAGAATGAGAATCAACGTGTATCTGTTCTGGACTCAGGAGCATTCAAGGTGCTCAACAAGGGGATTCAGTAGGTGGACACAAGGACCAGAAGTAAATACACTCGGTAGCTTCAAAAGATCTAAGGGGTTTCTCTAGGCAGTAGTTTTTCACCGACACACACAACAAAGACACGCAGGGGTGTAACATTTAATTCAATAAAAGATCTTAGGATAGATTTTTTTGAGATTGATATTTTGTAAGCCCTAGGGGGCCGACACAGTTTGATAAATAAGGCATTTTTTGCCTTTTTGTAAGGAGTTCGAATTATACACTCTGAAGAGTTAGTGATTTTTGTCAATCATTTCTCGACTAAATGTATGTTTTGTAACTCAACTGAAATCTGGAATGCAAAACAGAGTTCACCTTGAAAACAAGTACTAATGCTCTTACCACTCTCATTTCTATATGTTAGCTTATGTATGTATTTCTTTAACAGTGTTTTTTCTAAATCTGTATTCATACCACAAAGCTGTGAAGTTTGTTTCTTCCTTTTTGAGATATGTATGTAGATCAAACCTGTCAAGAGTGATGCATAAGTCTAATGGGGTTATGTTGAGTAAGTAAAACAGCTGCAGTCTAGTTTCCTCAGTGTGGTTGCATCTTGTTTTCATTTCCTGATTTCTTACCAACTCGGTGTATCACCATAGGAATAGTTCAGTATAGTTTCATTTTGTATGCACTTCTTCTCCCTTTACCTCACAAAGATCAATAGTTTAGGTGATACCCAAAGGAAGCCGGCCTTCTCCGGAGGTTCATTTCAACTATAGGTGACCCACAGCCTTGAAATGATCCCATGTTGCTCTAGAAAGCTCAGTTTTTTGTAAACTTTGCATAGGGTGCATTTCTAGGTGACAACAAAAACAATTTTACATCTAATTTATAGATCTATAATTTAAAAAAATATATAATTTATTTTTATATTTTTTCTTTTTTAAATTTACATCTATTCTTTTTTATACTCATCTACTTATTTCAAATTTTAATAAACATGAATGTTATTATCCATCATAATTAACCTTTAATTTTAAATGAGAAAAAAAAATCATCTAAATAATTAATATTTTAAAAATAAATACATAAAAAACATCTATTTTATTTAATTTTTTTTATAGAAATAATTAAATTATATAAATATAATTTATTTTATTTTATATAATAGATTATAATATTAATGGAAAATAAAATCTTTACCATATAAAAGGAAAATATAAATAAAAGATAAGTCCATATATTGTTGTTTTAATTGATTTAAAAATTAATATATTTGTTTGTTTTTTCTTAATATTATTTTTTCTTTCAATTTCTTACATATTTTTACAACATATATTTTTTCTCAAATCAAATACATTTAAAATTAATCATCTTTAAATTATTTTTACAACTAAAAATTATTCATTCTTTAAAATTTTAAATATACATATCAATAAATACAAATACAAATAAATTAAACCTACACAATTAAAAGGAAAATGGTAGATTTTTTTTTAATAACAATAATGTAACTATCACATAAATTTAGATGATGACAAACTAATATAAAATGGTAACAATGTCCTTATCCTTATTATTATGACTATAAACCTACATCTAACTCTTGATAACATGGAATAAGTGTTGTATACTTTCCACCAGATGGGATCCACCTTATTAATTAGAAATATGAACTCTGATATTTTGGGTTTTTCTTTTTACTCCTATTTATCTTTTCCATAATTACATGCTATAACTGCTTTCTATTTATTCTCTTATTATTTCAAATTGTATATACTACTAGGGGAAATGACCCAGTTACCGCCCCCCATTGAATTACCGCCACCTCCATGCTCACTTAACCCCCCCAAAAAAAATTCACTTTGATCCATTAAAAAACTTTATTTTATTGAATAACTAATTACAAAAACACCAATAGCCTCATTAAGTGCTAAAGTGAATGATTTAAGTGGATTTTAAGTGCTAAAACAGCTATAATTGATTGAAATTATAGCGAGCGGCTACTGGGACAGCCCTCTAAAAGGTGACTTTTTGACCTCCGCGCGCATATCCAATGCTCCTGCACTCGATCGAATTGCCCAGAAGCTGAAACCTTAGTTATAAACACTTAACTCATGAGCCAAAAAAACTCATAATTTTTTTTTCAATTTGATGTACGGTTTGAATTCTACAGTTGCGCAAAGTTAGCCCTGGCAGATACTGGGTCTTCTCCCCTACTCTTATATAAATTTATCAAACTTCCTGAATAAATAGTCCATTACAAATACAGCGAACAAACCGAACCTCAAGATAAGCATTAAAGAGGTAATTGAAATCTTTGAAAACTTCCACGCCTGAAACACAAAATCGAATCACATCAGAAGCAACAGAAGAAGAAAATAATCGCTGAAATCAGAAGGAAAAAAATAGCAGATTTGTCGACTGGGGCGACCTGGGAACACGCCCACAATGAATAAATGTATGTTTATGACTGTGATACATCTGGGTGGATGTATATTCATTGTGTATGTGTTCCAAGGTGGCTCCAGTCGAGCCTACGCTATGATTGGGGACAAAGAGACATGTGGCGTATGCAAATTGCTTATTTATTTGTAAGATAGTGTTGTACTACAGGAAGATTTTGTACTAAAATCTACGAAAAACTCTAGAATGGATTGGTAGTATGCATTCTGCTCACTATTATTATTTAAAATTTCCCGTTGGAGGCATCTGCTGTCATCCGGTTAATAAGTTATTTAAAAAAAGTTGAGAACATGGATTTGCACCGCTGGCCCAAAATGGTTGTTGGGGAGGAGCTAAACTGTAGAAAGAAGACTTGGATGAAGCAAAATAGCAAGTGGTTGAACAAATGGAACATTAAACTACATGAGTGCCCCAACACTAATGCTGAGATAAAAAAGTTTGTGCTAGAAAAGTTTAGGTCTACTATGTGGACTAAGCAGGTTGGCCGTAAAAAGTCACATTATATCCAGGTGTTCAACCCCACGTGGGAGCATGATGAGAAAGACTATTTAAGGGTTACAATTAAAGGCAAGGCTAGGCTTTTGGTCGCTCAAATAAGAACCGGGTCACACCATCTTAGATGCGAGACAGGTAGGTGGGCTGTTCCCAAGGAGGCTTGGGAGCAACGAACCTGTATTTTTTGCAACAAAGGGACTGTCAAGACTGAATGGCACTTCATGATTGAGTGTGCTGCTTATGATGATATCCGTATCCAATATGAAGACATTTTGAAGGTGGACAATCTAAATGAGCTTTTTAGGGAAACTAAGCTCCTCAAAACTGCTAGCTTTCTGATCAAGATCTATAATAGAAGGGCTGATATGGAAAAGAAATTGAAAATGGTTAAAGTTTCGGTGCTTGGTCCCATAGACTGATGGTCTCGTGGACGTCATTAAAAACCATTCATTCATTCATTATATCAATATGAATGTGAAGTACACTCAAGTACATTAATTCTATAATTTTCATGCATGTGAACGTTGGTTTATTTAAATTAAAAAAAAAAGTTTAAGATTATTATGACTTTTAAAGGATTTATATATTTGTAAAGAAAATAAGTTTTCTAGCCAGTAGATGTATATAAGAGTAGAAATTAATGTATAACATCAATTGTAGGAGTGATAATTAAACAATTAATATTAAGTTAGGAAATTAAAAGTGTAATTTATCTTAAATTTTGTGTATACTCATAATTTCTTTTTTATTGAATTCATGGTTCAATGTCATTTTTTAAAGTGTAGAAAATCTCTTATAGACGTGGATTTCATCTTGTTAAATGTGTGCTCTATTTTTTCATTTATCTAATTTCACTTATTTTTGTGTGTCGAATTTGGCGGTATTTACAAACACATAAGGGAGATTGCTAGATCACGAGGGTCATATTCTTTTAGGTTGACCATCTTGAGAGGACTAACAAGTTGTGGAAGTGATCAAGGACACCAATCTTCAAATGCACAAATATGCTAGAATACTTATGCACTTTCTAATACTTGTTAGTTGCTCCAATTGAAGTGTTCCTAGTGTCGTCTTCTCCTTTAATGCAAATGATAATGCTTTTGAATTCACTATTAAAGTGAGTGTGATTGAATGCCTTTTTGTATAAGGGCATGACAATAAATTGTGCAAATATGTGTTTATTTGGCTCCTACTAACTAGTGAAATGGGCAAGAGTTGATAAAACTTGAATTTAAATTTTAGAGTTTTAGATTTGTGGATATATGATCAATCTCACACCTACAAGACTAATCCAAAATAAGGAAGCACTATGTTTGTGTAGGGAAATAAATGTCTAGCCATAGAGTGTGCAATTCATGTGGATTGCATGGGAAGTATAGAAAAAATAGATAATGTGTGGTTGAATAGAATGGGTGTAAATGGGAATGTTGAAGGATAGGAGAATAAGCCCAACTTCTTAAAAGATTGTACTATTTATCAATATGTAATTGTAGTATACCATTATCTCAAAATGACACAAAACTAAATAGAAATTGTCATGGGTATGTAAATTTCAACATTACTAAATTCCTTGATTCTTTATAAGTAATAATACTTTAGAAGAGGTATACTTTTATAAGAACTTAGGAGTTAACTTGTTACTTTAACTTCAATTATAGTGTTGTAGATAAACATGCATACTGAATACTTTCCCCCACTTGTGTGATGCTTACTTTAGGCTTGTCGTGAGATATATTGATGTTGTAATCAATTTTAGTTATGTAAGTGCAAAAGCTAGCAAAACTTACAAATCAATACTTCATCTACTCACTTTAGACTCTATTCATTAGTACATTTCACACTTCACAAATTTATAGACCTCAAACATGATTGTAGAAATAATTATATCCCTTAGATAGATTCAGTAGTACAACATCATATAGCCAAATTTAAATGCATTTCTTACCTATTCAAAGTTCACTTAATTTAAAAATCTAATCAAACATGTCAATTCTCTTGCATATCAAAGTGTTCAAAGTGAGGTCTAGGTTATCATGTTTAAATGCATACCCTATGGACTCACTAGTATCAATCATTGAATTATTACAATATGATAGTATATTCAATTTAGGGAAAAGGAATGAAATAATTTTTCAATCATAAGATTGCATCAACATTCAAGAATAAATATTGCATTGGTCTTAACCTTAGGCATAATATATCATTGTGTCTTTGATCATGTGAATAATAACAACATAGGTCTTATTAAGGCACAAGGAAGTACCAAACTTAAATCCCCACACAAAAACTCCTAAAGGTGTTCTTAAACACCATATTTAGATATCTAATGAAGATAAATTAAGTTTCATGTTTTGTAGGTACAAATAACATGATCACAACTAACAGAATGTGATAATAGAAACTAGACAAGATCACAAATGTAATTCTCTTCAAAATCACATAACATCAAAATTTAGTTAGTTACAGTTGTGTGTCCCTCATTCTATTTCTATATTTAGTTCACAAACCTTAGATTTAGTCACTACACATCAAAAAATTCTAAGGAAATTGACACAATAAAATAGGTACAATATCCTCTCCATCTTCTCTTTCAATTACACATTTACTTTTACATGTATCTTAACTCTTATATCTAAGACAATAATTAGTGTTTAATGTACTTATTCATCTAATTAGCATCCTAGATATAGATATTATAGAGGTTGTTTATTTTCCTCTACAAGTTTTTAAATGAGAATAATTGGTAGTTGGCAATGGTGTTAAATTATATAAAAATGTTAGAGCTTTGGGGTTCAAATAAAAAAATTAAGCCCATGAATCATTTTTATTTATTATATATGGTTGTGAAGTTTAGGATTTTAAAAATTTCCATAAGTCTTGAATAAAATGTTGAGTAAACCAAAAAAATAGTTCACAACACATTTATTGGATTGAAGCTAGTTATAATTCCAAGGAGCCTAAAGTATAACTAAATATCTATAATATAAACATATGTTCCGATTGATTATTTTTTGTTCTACAATTATTTCTAATATGATTAATAATGACCATTGACTAAAGAAAATTTTGTATTATAAAATTAATAGTGGATTTAGCATTTAAATATTGAAGATGATAACCTAATGAACAATGTGAAAATGAGCTTGTTAACAAGTGGGTGAGGAAAAATGACAAAGAATTATAAGCCTTTATATGATAAACTAAAAATATTTCAAATATTATGAAACATTAAATAAAATTATTGTTGCCAAAACAAGGACTAATGTTCATGACCTCCATAGTGAAACTAATTATTTAACTAACTTAAAAATATATTGGGCTAAAAAAATTGTAAAATATATGGTCCAATGATGAAGTTGAGGATAAGTTACACCATTTCCTTTCATAGCATGTCCTTCCCTTAATAATGTGAATTCAATTAATTTCACTAAGCTAATCAACTAGCCTCCATGAACTCCTAGCACTTGAGAATCAAAATAGATTTGGAACATTCACTTTCACCATTTTCAAATATAGAAGTATATTATAAATATTAATTAAGCTTACTGCTATATTTATATATGCATACTATCTTATTTATCTCTTTTCCTTTGTGTTCTATATATTCATATCCCAATTTAAAATTTTGGATGATCAATGTACAAAGATTATTATTATTATATCAATAATAATCTTGTATAAGAGTGAATTTGCACCCCTTATGCAAATTCCCCTTTTTCCCCTCCACTTTAGAAAACTAAGTTCAGATGCTTAATTACACCTAAGCCTACAACTTTCATCCCACTTAGCACCTGTTTTGAGAATTGACAGAGGAATTTATGTCAAGGACGCCCGTGGGGTACACGGACATCTGCACGGCGTGCTTACGTCCCTAGCAGATTCCTATGGCTGAAGCTACAGAGGCATTACACTTCTCATTGACAATTGATTGGTAACACCCTCTTCGGCCGATTTACTTGAATATGGTCATTTTCTTCATCTCCCCTTCAAATTCACTCCTTCAACAAGCATTTCATCTTCCACAATCTCTACACAAGCTAACTTTCACACTCTTGTACTCACTTCTAAGCATTCCAAGCATTTCTAGCAGCACTCTCACACTTCATTGCATCAACAACTCCACTCCATCACTTCAGTAGAGCAAGTTTGGGACAACACCACTACAACAGACGCTCGAGTACTCTCATTCTCTCCTCCATTAACCTTGAGTGCTTTTGGTGGAGGTGGTAAGCTTCCCATTCCTCTCCTCTATTAACCTTGAGTGCTTTTGGTGGAGGTGGTAAGCTTCCCATTCCTCTCCTCTATTACTTGGTTGAGTAAGCACATTTACTATTTTGTAGTGTTTTAGTGTTCTTCATTACAATACTTTCTTTATCATACTCGCTTTCTTGGTTGTTCGTGGAGGTGGAAAAATCTAAATAGGGGTTTGACTGAGATAGGCCCCTATACAACCACCCAACATTTTTTCTCCTCTTTGTGTGTAGGTGGATGTGCTTTTGGGAGCTAGCTGGTGAAAAAATTCCTTTGTGAGATCATTCTTGCCACCCTAACTCTTTCATTTTTGCTTTATCACATTAGAGAATATTTTGTCTACATAATATTGTTGTTTTGGCCCTTTAGTTTTAGTTAGTTGGGCTGTTAGCTTGTTTTCCTAGGTTTGACCTTATCTCTTTATTTGTCTAGTCGTATAGATGCCAGCAGACTTGAGAGACACCAGTGGTCACACTGTCGTCCCAAGACCTTGCTTCCATCCTCGGGTAGAGAGCTTCCTGAGGTGTAGTGTTAAATTTGAAAACTGGCTTGCCTAGCCCCATCCTGTATTTTGGGTTTTGATTGAAGGACTTCATAGCCCTCATCATTCTCATCCCACATTTCCTAACACCACATTAAGCTGAGGTAAGTTAGGGCAGCCTTCCACATCTTGGCCCTCCATGACCTGGGGCCTTGCATGTGGTGGTCCCCCTCTCTTACATTTTTGGTGAACTTGACGTGAACCATTTTGGTTCCATTTTTGCAATACTAACAGTTCCTTTCCTCATACTCTAGGAGTGTTGCAGGTGTGAGTGTTGTGAGGCTATCACCTTACAACCCAACCTATGACCCCTAGTTGGCGTAGTTGGAAGGTTCCGAAGGTGTTGCATAACGAAACCTTAATCCAGTCATTGTCTTATCCTTTAACCATTAGGGACTTTGTGGAAGTATCTTCTAGTGTGCGTAATGGCCTCCTTCCTGTATCAACCTATCCCCTCTACACAACCTGTGGACAATGGTACTAGTATAACCTTCACATCATAGGACTTTCTGATGGGTTTTAATAGGGAGTCGTCTCCTCTCTATATCCCTACATAGATAAATGGAAACATTGTAGTGGGTGTTCTCGTTGATCCGATGTCACAAGTAAACATAATAACCAAGGAGATTATGCTGACTAACTTTCTACATAAGGACATGTATGATGCACCTATGAGCACTATCCACACACATGACAGGCTTTTTGTGCCTCCTTTAGGTAGTATTGTCCTGTCGGTCTTGGTTGGACCTAAATCTGTGAAACTCTTGTTTGACATTATCCCTCAGTTTGAGCTCTTTAGGGTGAAGTTGGGTATCCCTTGGTTGGTGGCTATGAATGCGGTGCCCTCAGTCATGCATAAATGTTTAAAATTTATCCATGGGGGTTCTGTAATGTAATTCATGGCACCGGTTATAAACTATTGGTTGCTCATGGTAGCTACTCATGGGACTACTCTTAGCTATGCCCATTGGTCCTCTTCCGCCTAGGATGGACCTTCTACACTGAACATATCAGAACTATAAGAAAGGGCACCTAAGGCCGAAAGTGAGATATCCTTTGTCACCTTATGTTGTTTCACATAAGGCCTGCTTGAAAGCAAGCAATGATGCCACTAAGGCACGAAGGAAGGAATACGAGAAGCAGTCCTGAGATTCTCCTTCTTCCTCTTCTACTAGTCAGTCTGAAGCTTCTTCTCACTCTGTTGTGGTACCATCAGATTCTGCTTTGCGCTTGCAGGAGAACCCTATGGTGCTCGCTTGGTGAAAGCCTAAGCATCCTGTGTTCAAACTTGTTGTTCTGCCAATGAAGCCTAGAACCGTTTGGTATAAAGGGAAGAAGGTTTACCATAGAGAGTCCTCCTTGTCTTGACCCTCGTAGCCTTCTACCACCCCTACTCCTGAAGCAGTGAATGGGAAGAGGCCTATTGCCGAGGCTCTTGAGTCGACTCCCCCCGCTGCTCCTCAATCTGTTCCTCCTGCTCCCGTTCAGGAACCCATTCCTCCACCAGAGATGACCGTAGTGGATGTTCCCATGGTTGAGCAGGAGCTTCCATTTCTTCACAATCTGTAGTCTCCAACTCGAAGAGTCATAGAAACCTCCTTGCGCATGAGCACAAGCATCGAAAAAAGGCTCTTCTAGCTTAGCACGATGCCTGACAAAGGAAGGAGGAAGAGATGACAACCCCTGCTTCAAGGCCTCCTATAGTGTCTTCCTCTCCCCTTCCTTCTAGTTCCACGTCACTCCTGGCTTCTGTTGTGAGTACGAATGCACCTAACCCCAAGGGGGTGCAGGTTTTCATCGCTCCTTTGGTGGAGTCACCTTTGCTGATGTCTGTTCTAGATATCTAGCCTTTCTCGAAGCCTGTGGATATGATTAATACCTCAGTTGTATCCACTACGGTCCTTTCCTCCTCTTCCTCTACACCTCTAGCCTCATCTGTGAGGAGTTTGTCTCCTCTGACAAAGCAAAAGGTGGAGTGTGGTCCTTCTAGCAGTGGAGGATGTAAGAGGAGCCCACCTTGTTCACAAGGTGGTCCTGTGCTGACTTGTTCTATCCTAGTAACATAACCAGTCCTGACTGCCCCTGAGTTCGTCACCACTCCCAAGTCATTCGGTGAGCCTAGCAATGAATCTCAGGTGCAACCTTCCCTATTCACTAAAGTTAGACACAACACTTCTATAGGGTGCATGTTTAACTCCGTGGATGAAGTTTCGGCCTTGTTAGCAATCTTTGTGAAATCGTTGACCCTAGCTCCACAAGAGCTCGACAAAGAAGACCTTGTGAGGGCTTCTTCCTTAGCCCTTGTTGCAGGAGGGTTGGATGCTCCTCCTCTTAACATCCCACCACTGCAGGCTCATCCTCCTTCCCCCTACAATGATCTAGAGTGGGAAGCGGATGACATCTTGGTTGATCAATGTTAGGAGGAGGCCTCTTCTTGATCTTCTGTGTGTGTGTGTTTTGTAATGTATTCCCCCATGATCATGCTATGTGTGTCTGGATGACCCTTGTCACCCCTATTGGTGCTTGGATACAGTCATGGTTTTCATGTTGTAAACCTTCTTCTATTTGTATCATCATTCTTCCATGTTTGTGCTTGATTTTTGATAAATTAGGGACGATGCAAAGCATTGGGGGCATTTAGGATTCCCTTCCATGTTGACCTAATTTTTTATTTTTACTTTGTTTTTCATGCATTCTTCCTAATCTGGTTGGGGATTGATGATCTTTCACCTTGCACTGTGGTTACCTATTATTTATATGAGCATGGACAGATCTGACCCCGCTAAACCAAATCCCCCTGTGCCCTTTGTTTGTGTTTTCTCCTTTGCTCTCTCTTTATCTTTCTCTCTTCTTTGCTTGAGTTGTCCCTCTCATGTGCGGCAATGCCTTCCTTCAACATTTTGATTTTCAAAAAAAACATTCATCACCAACGAATCTTTTCTCGAAAATCTTTGCAAATCTTTCTTTAGAATAGTATTCTCAACTTAGAGCCCTAACGAAACATGTTTCCTTCATCATGGGTTCGTAAAGAAAGGACTTGAAAACCTTCCTCCGAAGTAGGATAGCTTTGAATTTCCCCTCGCATGGGGGCATATTCTTCCTTTCGAATTCCTTGATGAAGTGAACATCTTTCAAAAGGATCCATTGATGATGGATCATTCTAAGAAAGAAAACATCTGCTTTTGAATTGTGTGTCCCTTGAGTGGGCCCCCTCTTCATGATGAGTTCCCGAGGGACCCCTTTGAAAGTCCTCCAAATTATCGACAGTTTGTGTGAATGTCCACTTACTTGCCTATGTGGCCGCTTACTGACTCTCTGGAGTCCACTTTCCTAGGTTTCCTCCATGTGAGAGATCTTGGGGTATACCTCCCTACAGGTCTGAGAGCCTGTAGGGTGATTCCTTTGAGCTTCCTCCATGCGAGAGATCTTGGGGGTGGCTCCCCTACAAGTCTGTTGGTTTGTAGGGCATTTTCTTGGGTATCCTCCATGCGAGAGATCTTGGGGGTTGCCTTCCCTACAAGTCTGTGGGTCTGTAAGGCACTTCCTTGGGTATTATTCATGCGAGAGACCTTGGAGAATAACTTCCCTATAGGTCTTTCTTGGCTTCCTCCATGTGAGAGATCTTGGGGGACGCTTCCCGGGTATCCTCCATGTGAGAGTTCTTGGGGGACACCTTCCTTGCAAGTCTGTGAGCTTGTGAGGTGCTCACTTCATGGGGCTTCCTTCATGCAAGAGATTTGGGGGGTTGCCTCCTTACAGGTTTGCGGACCTGTAAGATGCTTTCTTTCTTCAACTTCATAGTTTTGAGAAGCTATGAAGTCCTTCGCTTTCCCTGCACCTTCACGTTCATCAGATCATGGTTCGCTTCCTCGATGGTTCAGGTATACATTTCTAACCTTACTCTTCTTTGATCTACTTTATGGAGCACTCATCAGTATGCATGCTCGCTAAAGTGGGGGAAAAATGTATAAGAGTGAATTTGCACCCCTTATGCAAATTCCCCTTTTGCCCTTCTCCACTTTAGAAAACCAAGTTTGAAGGCTTAATTACACCTAAGAATGTTGCTTTCATCCTGTTTTGAGGTCGACAGAGGAATTTCTATTGGGGACGCTCGCATGGTGCACAAACGTCCACGCGACATGCTTACGTCCCTGGAAGATTCCTACGGTTGAAGCTACAGAGGTGTTACACTTCTCATTGGCAGTTGATTGGTAATGCCCTCTTCCGCCGACCAACCCGAATATGGTTGTTTTCTTCATCTCCCCTTCAAATTCACTCCTTCAACAAGCATTTCATGATCTTCTACAATATCTACACAAGCTAACTTTCACACTCTTGTACTCACTTATAAGAATTCCAAGCATTTCTAGTAGCACTCTCACACTTCATTGCAACAACAACTCCACTCCACCACTTCAGTAGAGCAAGTTTGGGACAACACCACTGTAGCAAAGGCTCGGGTACTCTCATTCTCTCCTCCATTAGCCTTTAGTGCTTTTGGTGGAGGTGGTAAGCTTCCCATTCCTCTCCTCTATTACTTGGTTGAGTAAGCACATTTACTGTTTTGTAGTGTTTTAGTGTTCTTCATTACAATACTTTCTTTATCATACTCACTTTATTGGCTATCCGTGGAGGTGGAAACACCTAAATGGGGGTCTAACTAAGGCAGGCCCCTATATAGCCACCCAATATTTTTCCTCCTCTTTGTGTGTAGGTGGACGTGCTTTTGGGAGCTAGTTGGTGAAAAAATTCCTTTGTGAGATCACGCTTGCCACCCTAACTCTTGCATTTTTACTTTATCACATTAGAGAATATTTTGTCTACTTAATATTATTGTTTTGGCCCTTTAGTGGTAGTTAGCTGGGTTGTTAGCTTGTTTTCCTAGGTTTGAATTTGTCTCTTTAGTTGTCTGGTTGTACGGATGCTAGTGTACTTGAGAGACACCAGTGCGTTGTGTTGTCATCCCAGGACCGCACTTCCATCCTCAAGTAGAGAGCTTCCTGAGGTATAGTGTTGAACCTGAAAACCAACTCGCCTAGCTCCATCCTATATTTCAGGTTTGTAGGGTGATTGAAAGACTTCACATTCCTCATCATTCTCGTCCTTCATTTCCTAACACCGCATTAAGCTAAAGTAAGTTAGGGTAGCCTTCCACATCTTGTCCCTCCATGACCTGGGCCTTGCACATGGTGGTCCCCCTCTCTTACAAATCTATAGGATGATACTTCAATACACATGGGTCATCTATATAAAAAAGGACATGGAATATACAAAAATGTTAATAGTTCAAAAAATAACAACTTTAATTATACATTGTAAGTTAAAGTTAAAGATAAATCATATTGTATATATTTGAATGATACACATTAATATATTGCATAAGTAATATGATATAAAATTAATCATCATCATCATCATCATTGTCCTCATTATCTTCACCATTGTTGTATAAAATGAAACTAGATTAGATCCATACTAATCCAATGAGAGAGATAATATAGTTCTAGAAATAAATATATGCAAATTTTAACAAAGCAATAACACGCAGGAAACAAGGTATAGATCAAGAAAACCTTTAAAAGAAAAACTCTTCAAAAAGGAAATATTAATCTATTAATATAAAATTATTTGTGATTATAATACACTTAATAGTTTAATGATTCAATAGAGGTATTTAATATCTATTTTGGATTCAATTTGGTAGGATATACCTACAATCAAATTATCATACAATATCCATTAACCAATCCTTCAATTTATAGATCAAGACAATCCTAGAAAGTACTAATGAATTACAAAAATATGGGCCCAATACAACAAACCAAATCCTAGTCCAACTAGTTCATGTTAGACCTTGTTAAGTCAAAAGATCTATACTTTAAAATTTCTACTACATATTAGGCATTTATTTTAGCATTCATTCACTTATCATGTTTTAGTTTACATTTAGTTGATTACTTAGCCTTTTAACCAATTTTTGGGATGCCATATAACCCCCACTTTCTAATTTCTATTTCTAAACATCCGTCAAACTTCCCAAAAATATTTTCTTAAATGATAATGCAATTACCATAGTAACTTTATAACCATTATGGTCATGGTAGCATCTATGCATAATGAACTATTTCCAAATATAAAAAAATATGACTATTATATAATTTTGTATTTTTGAATAGCTACCATTCACACCAATTCCTTAATTAATCCATTGAAAACCTCATTATCTCAATCTCTTTAAATTAAAAATATATATTTTAACCCTTTTATTTTTCTATTCCATTTCGAAATTTTTAATTTTTAATTTATCTCTCTGGTGGAAATTTTATAAATATTATCCTCTCCATGACCAATTTATGTGATCTCTTTCATATCTTTTGTAATGCCAAAAACCTTGTCAATAATCCTAAAACTATATATTTGCAATCCATACAAATCCATAAACACCATTGGCATCTTGGCTATTAATAATTTCCTTCATATCTTCTCTTGCACAAGCACACGCGTCATAGTAGTGTTATATATATCACAATGTTTTTTGCTAGTTGCATCATATTTCACACACCAAAAAAACCCACACATAGGGATCATACACTCATATTTATCCATTGCAAATTATTTTTGAAATACATCACCCAAGGTCTTGACTAAGGTAGGCATCAAAGTAGCCAAGCCAATTTTTCTTTTCCAAGTTGTATGTTCAAGATCAATAAATTCTTACATGTACACCAAATATTGGATCTAAAAGCACATTATTAAACATCAAATGAACACATAACAAATATGTAGATTTTGAATCTTAACATTACAAGGTCACCATTTAATTAGTATAGTTGCTATTACATTCGATGGATGTTACCATGATTCTATAGATTTATTACATTCGATCGATGTTACCATGATTCTATAGATTTCTACTCATGATCTAGTTTATTTCACTTGTGCATACTTATTGTCTTCAACATTAGGTCACTACCATAGTGGTATTGTTGTGATCTAAATTGTGCCATATTCTATTTAGATCCACATCCATAATATTTGTACATTTCTACTAGACAATATTTGAGCACTTCCATTGGTTTTCTTCAGTGTCAACCAAAAAAGCAAGGATTCCATTTGTACTCCTCTTTTATCTTTGGCTTCTCAATGAAATTTACAGTTTCTAATTATTAACTCTATTTGTATCAATCATTTTTGTATTATATTTTTCTAGGGAATGATTGTAGTCTAGGAAAATATACACAATAAAATAGGAATAAAATTTATTTCTTTCATTCTTTACATAGTTAAATATATATTTTTATCTCTCTAGGTTAGTTTAAAATCTCCCTATATTTTTAACATTCAACCTCTATACATGATTTAATAGAGAGATTCAATTTATGAATCTAGAATCAATATGTGAGAATGTTCCTACAATTAAATTACCATGCGATATTCATCCCAAATCTTCAATTTATAGATTGAGGAGATCTAGGAAACTACCAATTCTTGAAAATATAATCCAATTCTTCATCCAAGTTAGATCCATGTACTACCCTCTTCATGAAGGCCTTTTAATTGTATGAAAAAGGGAGTGAGCTATAACTCCCAATTGACCCACATCAAATAACTAATTAAATTTATAGAAGGCTACATTTAGCAAAT
>VDFB02270651.1:738290255-738392101 GCA_007258455.2 Sequoia sempervirens | reverse complement strand
GATAGGAATAGAAGAATTAGTTGGACATTGAATGGTAAATATATTTAGGATCTCACAAAACTAATTAAACATGCCATCCTCTATTGAATATGGAGAAGAAGACATCATGGTAGGTTCCTTAGAACATAATTCATTCACATCATATGTCTTATACTCTTCATGTTTGATTAAAATTTTTGGTGAGGAGGAGGATGTTACACTAATTTCGATCCTTGCTCTCAAAATTGACGTCCCCATTCAAAATTTTGGTTAAGTATTAAGTCGGGCAGTGTTTAATGAAGTGTCTCTAACTTGGGTGGTGATTTCACTAGTTCATTTAACTTCCCCTTTTATCGCACTTTGTTAGTTTGTTCTCTATTTTCTCACGAGTAGTATGTCATGGCACTGGTGTAACTTCCTGAACACTCTAAGTCTTCAATTTGGAAGGATGGCAGTCCATACTCAAGATTTGTGAACTAGCCAAAAATATCACCAGTGACAAGCTTCAAATTTTTTCAAAGTTCGAGCGAGAGTTTAAGGTTTCTAAAAATATTGGCAGTGTTTTAAATAGTTTTGTGAACTTTTTGTTTTACTACCCAAGGACATTTTTCAGAAAAGATCAAGGGAACAATAGTGCAGTTTGTTTTGTTAAGGTGCATTCCAGTTTTAAAACAACAAACCTATTGATACAAAAGAAAATAGTAGATTCCATCCAGATACAACAAAAGAAATCAAAATTGAATTTCTTGGAAAAGAATGCAAACACTAGAATTACAAAATGTTATAATTTTATTATATATATTTATATCGATGGTATTACAAAATCTGTTGTTTCATTACAAAATTGGGACATCAAAATGATATTTTCTTTAGGCACATAGAAAAAACATAAGTACATGGATTCCTTCGACCACCACCTAGGGGTGCTCTATCTGGGATGGTGACAGTAGATTCTCATGAGATTGCAAGAATTGGGAAAACAATCCCATGTCATTTCTCACCAACCCCACATAGAGAAGGGTCACAACTTCCTCAGTGGCTTCATTTTGGGTCGCAATTGCAATACAGATGGTGTCACCAACTAGTTCACTCCATGGGTAGTTGGTAAGCCCAGTGATGGCTACAATAACTTTGTGGTGAAATTTAGACCTGACCAAGCACTCCACTACCCTTATCCCCTAGTCTCGATTTCCAAAGGTTTGAATGAAAATATACACAAAATGTTCCAAGAGTGTAGCATTGTGCAGATGCACTTGATTAAAAAATGCTTCTCCTAGTATATTGCACAATACCTCCTCTTCTATCTCTCTCTAGATGATGAAGACTTCTTTCAGCTAGTCGAAAAATCACCTGAAGAGGGGACTACACTCGATCTCCTCAATGATAATGAGGTCATTGATGGAAAATATGTCGCTCTAAGAACTCGCCATGTTGGATACTACAAGATGGTGAAATGTGGTGGTGCCTATTGAATTTATAGAAGGTTGGCGAGACATTTGAGTTGAAGATTGATCAAGACAATAGGATGGAAATATGGTCAAAATTAACTGTTGATATGACCAAGATTTAAATTATATTCCTAATTTATCTTTAGGCTAAACAGTTTACATGTGTGATTCCATTGCACACTTAAGATAGCTATTTAATGCTTGGTTTGTGAAGCATGCTAACTGCACAAGAATTAACGGCCATAGGGCAAGAATTAAAGAAGGAAATATTCAGTTATCACCTAAAGTTATATCATTGATGATGTAATCATTCCAACCATTCATCATTTCCTCACTATCAATTTTCAAGATGGACGGTTAAATGACAAGAAAGCATTGCTATATTTAGCAACTGAATAGTAACTATCAAGAAAAGATAAACCTCTACATCTGAGAGAAAAATGATCTAGTTCTGGTATAATTCCTAAAGAGTGGATTGTGTTGTAGTCAAGGGAGGAACATTTATTCTACTTTGAGTTCCATTCATGTTTATATTGTAATAACTCATAATTTGTGAGTTGTGATTTTTGAATGTAATGTTGATCATATTGACCTATGTGTCATGTATGTAATAGAAGTATGTTTTCTATGCAAAATATTTCCTGCTGCATTTAATTCATTTATTGTAATTATGAAGTTTTTCTATTTCATTTACATCAGTCATTAGTCATTTCAGTTTGTGTACTAGTTGATTAATGACTCTCTAAGTTTTACTTTGCATTAGTAGCATTTTTATGGGCTAATGTTTGTCACCTTTATTGCTTTCTAGTTAAAAGCATATTAATTATCCATTAAATCATGTGAGGGAGTTGTACCTACAAAATTCAGAGGAAAGTCACAAATGCAATTATGATATTTCCAGAGATATTATTGGCTTGGCCTCAGTGCATTACGATCTAGAGAGTTGATAATTTTAGATATATTTCTTAAAGGCCAATCCATTTGGTAATAGATTTTTGGCAACTCCATTGGGGAGATTGTAATTTCTGATAAATTTCCATCGTTTCATACAACAAGATGGTACTTCCCCATAATAATGTGTTTCTTGTACTTCAACCTGATTTAGATTAGATGCAGGTAGAGCAGGAGGATATCATATCACAATTAAATATGCTTGCTTGGAGGTATAGAGGGAGTGCAACGGATTATATGAAAGCCAATTTCATCTTGGAAGAAGAAGAAGAGTGGGATCAATGTCCACCTAGACCTATGATTGAATTCCCTCCAAGGTTGATCTTTGAATATTACGATGACCCACCTTGCCATCCCAATCCATGCCCAAATCAGTGTCCTAATTAGCCGCAGAATCACCTTCTAGCTCAATCGCCACCTAGGCAATAGCCTAGGGGTTCCTTTATTTACTCTGTTAGAAGTTGGTGACTCTGAATACCTATGGCTTCAATTCCCTAGGGTAATTGTATTGGACCTTTTTCCCTATCACAATGCAATGAATTTCTACATGGCTCTAGGAAAAGATTCCCCAAATTCTCTTGTAGAGGCACACATGATCCAAAGGAACATGTTCTCGCCATGACTGTTGTAAGTGGAATCATGGGAGTTCAAGAAGAGGACGTCTTTGTAAGAATTTTTGTTGATAGTCTAGATGAAAAAGAAACTAAATGGTTTAGAGGATTAGAGAAGGGTTGTATAACTGGTTGGAATAACCTTCACAAATTTTTTTTACAGTGTTTCAAAGGTCCTATTAATGTTGCCACTTTACTTCGATAGTTCTTTCAAATTGTGAAGAAAAGAAAAGAGCCTATGAGAGATTTTATTTATCATTTCAATCAATCTCTTCCACAAATTCCTACACCAAAACAATCGAGCAAAATAATTCAATTCCATGTATTTACTTCCGCCCTCGACCCTGATGTCCAACTCATTTTAAAAAGAGATAAAATATTTGGGATTGAATAGGCTCATATTAAAGTAGAGAACATTGAAAACAACTTAATTGTAGTGGGAAAATGGAAGCTTGATGATGCTACCAAGCCTATTATTAACCACCCACCACTTGTCTGCAGTTTCTTTGGATTCCCAACTATTATAAACCACCCTCGTCCTACTACTAAGAAAATGAACTTGATAATATTGAATGACATACAACCCCTACATGAAAGGAACAAGGATGAAATAAAGGAAAACCAGTGTTGGTATGCCCAAGCATATAGTTTAAACACTTCAATTGAACTAGAAGATGACCTCAACTCATCAATTGATGATGAGGACTTTAAACCATGAGGAGGTATGCTCCCACATTTTAGTTTACTTCTCCATTCTTCCCTAAAGATAATTCGCCTCCTTGTAGTTTTGCTAGAGAGATCAAATGTCAAATTCTCTTTTCATTCCAAAATATGATACATTTACCTTTGAAGATATTGTTTATGAAACGATATGTACAATTGAGGAGAATAATGGAGATCCTTCAAGAGAAAATGCCAAGGGTGGGGTAAAGTGGTTGATCAGTTCAAATCCCTTGTTCATTTTTGATGAATTTGAAATTTATGATAATCTTATGTTTAAAGATCCAGATTTTGGTTTGCCAAAATTGTTAGCAAAGGAGTTTGCTTGTTTTTTAGTTGATAGTAAAGGGGAAGATTATGCAATGATGAAGGATTGAAATGCCATAGAGTCACATGGTAGTCATGATGATAAGGTAGCTGCTTACAAAATTGAAAATTACGTTGTTGTGGAGGGCATGAAAGATTCAAATTTGTTACAAGGGTGGGAGACTATTCCAATGATGAAGTCTCAAGAAATAGCCAAAAAAATTCTAGACATTTCAATGCGGGACTATTTGCATCAAGAGGAGTTTTATGATGAGGAATGGTTATTTGGGAACATTGAAATTGGTGGATTCTTCTGTTGTAGCACCCATGTTAGGGTAATTCTAATCTTTTCCCTACTTCAGAAGTTGCATGCATTAATGAGCCTTTTTAGGTCTAGATCATTCTTCTCACAACCTGTCAATGGTTTCGTGTGAGTGGTTCCTTTCTCTCTCCTTGGTAGGTGTCATCCTACCCTATACATAGTTGCTTTTTGGTTTGTCATTTTTTTGTGTTTGCTTGGGTTTTTGGGTTTTGGTTTTTGTTCCTTATCTTTGCTCAACTCCTTTCCCAATAGATATAGGATTGGTCATAATATCCCTGGGTCCCTTGCTATGTCCTTTTCAGTCCTTATCTCCAGTCAGAGCCACTGTTACCGTAATTTTAATCCTTGCTCTCAAAATTAACATCCCCATTCAAAATTTTGGTTGTCTTAAGCCAAACGATCTTTTATGAAGTGTTGCTAAATTGGGTTGTGATTTCACTAGTTCATCTAACTTCCCCTTTTATCGCCCTTAATTTTTTCTCTATTTTCTCATAGGTGGTGTTTTATGGCACTAGTGTAACTTCTCAAACACTCTAAGTCTTCAATTTGGAAGGCTGGCGGTCTGTACTCGAGGTTTGTGAACTAGCCGAAAAGATCACCAGTGACAAGCTTCAAAGTTTTTCAAAGTTCGAGCGAGAGTTTAAGTGGTTTCTAAAACTATCAATAGTGTTTTGTTCAATTTTGTGAACTTCCCATTTTACTGCCTAAGGACATTTTTTTAGAAAAGATTAAGGGAACAACAGTGCAGTTTATTTTGTTAGGGTGCATTCTAGTTTTAAAAAAACAAACCCATTGATGCAAAAGAAAATAGTAGATTCCATCTAGATACAACCAAAAGAAATCAAAATTGAATTGCTTGAAAAAAAATGCAAACACTAGAATTACAAAACGCTATAATTTTATTATATATATTTATATCGATGGTATTACAAAATCTGTTGTTCAATTACAAAATTGGGGCATCAAAATGATATTATCTTCAGGCACACAAAATAAACATAAGTACATGGATTCCTTCAACCACCACCTAGAGGCACTCTATCTAGGCTAGTGACAACAAATTCTCGTGAGATTACAAGAATTAGGAAAACAACCCCATGTCATTTCTCACCAGCCCCACATAGAGAAGGGTGATAGCTTCCTCAGTGATTTCATTTTGGTTCATAGTTGTAATATAGATGGCATCACCAACCATTCTGTTATGTGGGTAGTTGCTAAGCCCAGTGATGGCTACATTAACTCTGTCGTAAAATTAGGCCTAACTAGTTGCTCTGCTTCCCTCATCCCCTAGTCTCGACGTCTAGAGGTGCAAATGAAAATATACACAAAATGTTCCAGGAGCATAGCATTGTGTACATGCACTTGATTCAAAAATGATTCTCCCAGTATATTGTGCAACACCCCCTCTTCTATCTCGCTCTGGACGATGAAGACTTCATCCAGCTGATCGAACAATCACTTGAAGAGGGGACTGCATTCGATCTCCTCAATGATGATGAAGTCATTCATAGACACTCCATCGCTCTGAGCACTCACTATGTTGGATACTACAGGATGGTGAAATGTGGTGGTGCCTATTGAATTTATAGAAGGTTGGTGAGACATTTGAGTTGAAGATTGATCAAGATGATAGGATGGAAATACAATCAAAATTATCTGTTGATGTGACCAAGATTTAATTTATATTCCCAATTGACCATCAGGTTGAATAGTTTGTATGTGTGATTCCATTACACACTTGAGATAACTATTTAATGCTTAGTTTGTGAAGCATGGTAACCGCACAAGAATTGACAGCCACAAGGCAATAATTAAAGTAAGAAATGTTTGGTTATCACCTAAAGTTATAACATTGGTGATGTAATCATTCTGGCCATTCATCATTTCCTAACTATCAGCTTTCAAGATGGACAATTAAGCGATAAGAAATCATTATTATGTTTAGCAATTGAATAGTAATCGTCAAGAAAAGAAAAACCCCTATATTTGAGAGAGAAATGATCTAGTTCAGGTCCGATTCCTGAAGAGTGCATTGTGTTGTAGTCAAGGGAGAAACATTTATTCTACTTCAAGTTTCATTCATGTTCATATTGTAATAACTCATAATCTATGAGTTGTGAGTTTTGAATGTAATGCTGATCATGCTAACCTGGGTGTCATGTGCATAATAGGAGCATATTTTCTATGCAAAATCTTTCATGTTGCATTTAATTCATTTATTGCAATTATGAAGCTTTTCTATTTCACTTACATCAATCATCAGTCATTTCAGTCTGTATTCTAGTTGATTAATGACTCTCTAAGGTTTACTTCACATTAGCAAAATTTTTATGAGCTGATGTTTTTCACCTTTATTGCTTTTTGGTTAAAAGCATATTAATTATCCATTAAATCATATAAGGGAGCTGTACCACCAAAATTTAGAGGAAAATCACAAATGGAATTGTAACATTTCCAAAGATGTTAGCGGCTTGGCCCTATGCATTACAAGCTAGAGAGTTGATAATTTTAGATATATTTCTTAAAGGCCAATTCATTCGCTAACAAAGGATACAAGTGATATGTAGTAGGATGGTGGAGGTAAGAGTTAACTTGATAAATTGATGAGGTGTATTGAAAATGAGCATGAAACAAACTATGTGGGAGATGGTTTTCTATTAAGATCCACCATCTTAAAAATTGACTTGTGTCCCCTAATAAATAATGTAGAGAAATTGGATAGAATAAAGTTAGTATTCATAGGAAAATTATGGACACAAATTATTAGTGAAGACTAGGCAAGGTGATAACACCAACCATTTGAAAATAAAATATGTGCTTGACTTATTTACTCACTAGCTATAAATAATAAATAATTGATTATAACCTAAAGTGTGAATATTATTTTTAAGGCTATAATATGAGAATTGACACCAAATAGAATATGTATTAAAGACATAGAGAAAATATTTAAGAACTCTTAATTTAAGGTCCCATCCAGGCATGCTACTAGGAAAGTACCTTCCAAGCCTAAACTAGACTTCTTACTAGGGAAATTTTATAATCATTCATACTATAAAATATAAAATTGAGATGGAAAAGAGGGTGTACTTTCAAATCTAGGCCTTCAATTTCTTAGTTGCACAATTTTTATTTTTATTTTTAGACTGCAGGAATCGGGTAGCACGACCCCATATAAACTGCAATGCGCCTAGTAAACTTTTTAACGTGACCGGCGGTGCTGGCACGACACGCCTTCCAGTACCACAGGGGTGGGGGAGACTAGACCTCGTGACCAACCTCTTGCAACAGGAAAGATTTAGCCAACCGAGCTAGGGCCCCAACCCTTAGTTGCACAAATTTTTATTGTTCATTCTCCACTTCATTTTCCTCTAATGTTTGAATTTTTTGATTAATTTTATTGATATGATATTGAATTCTATATCACTTTAATAAAATTGGTTAAAATAATTGAAAACTATTAAAATAAAAAATAAGACATGAAATAAATCATTCAATTTCTATCAAAAAAAATGAAAACGTTCAAACAAGTTCCTAAAAATATGAAAAAATAAAGCAACTTCTTCAAAACATGAAAATAATCAATTATATTATCAAATTCAATTTTAAAAAATATAATTTTAATTCTTTATGATAATGAAAGAAGAAAAAGGTGAAATATTTCTCAAACAATAATTAAATTTTCTTAAACTTATAAAAATGTGTTTATATGTCAAAGTGTGGTTTGCAAAGTAAAATAGAGCATGTTGGACCAAACTTACAAGATGCACACACTTTTTTACTATTCAATATTTCTTACTTGTAAAGAAATGCACTCATGATATTTTTTGCTTTGAATATTTTCAACCCTTAGGGTTGGACTTAACCTATGCATCCAACCTAAATGGTTGGACTTCATTGTGAATACCTAAGGACATATTTTCTGCAAACCGTAGAAACACTTAAATTTTGAGAATTCTCTCCATTAGGTTTGCACGTCTATTGTTCAAATGAAAAATTTCTAAAATAACATCAAATTGTCTCTTACCTTTCTAACCATTTTTCTACATTTCTAATACATTAATTTTTTTTATCTTGATTTTTTTTCAATATCTTTTTTTTTTGTCAAAAAATATGTGCGTAATATTTTTAGTGTCATACTTTTACATTCTACACTCTATTCTATACACATTATAGAAAATGATTCTTTATTATTTTAAAGAAAAATAGGGGGGAAAATACTCAATTATTTCTTAAGATGTATCCACTTTGAAAAAAAAAAGTATCACATATTGATTTAAATTAGAAAAATAATCAAGAATAAATTACATGATGTTAGCTAATTTTCCACTGAAATGATTTTTAAAATACCTCAAAAAATTTAACATTTTTTGGGGAGCACACTAGACACTATGCTATATTTTTTTGACAAAAACATGAGCACTTTGTGTGCTCCCCTTCTTTGAATCTCTTAATGTCCACATTTTTTTTTAATAAATTTAGTAGTTTAGAAAATAGATTCCAAGCACTATGATCTTTTCTATTTTCGTATCTTCAAATTTTGAGTGTGACTATCTTCATTTTTTTTATTCAAGATTATATTTTATTGATTTTTTAAAAAAAGTGGCCACTTTTGACTCCCTTTTGGTCCCTAATTTCTATGTCAATACCCTTCTAGAATTACTTTCCATGATTGTATCTTGGAACAAGATCAATTGTAACCAACTCCCTTGCCAAAAACACTTTGGGAAGTGTTCTCTAGTTGGCCAATATTATACAAAACATCTTTATTTGCATGTATCCAAAGAGTAGTACCAACAATTTTAATTTGGAACATATGGTGCGAGAGAAATAAACAAATTTTTAGGAAACAAACAATAGGGGTAGAACAAGTTTTGATATTGATTGAAAAGTCTATTTTAGAGGTAACAAATGCATATGTCTAGAAAGTTAAAATTGTAAGCTCTATTTTTACAGATTGGGATGTAACTTTGCTTAAGAATTGGAATCACCTTACTATTTCATTCAAAGGAAGTCTTCATCATCCAACAAAATAGATTATTGATAGGAGTAAAATCTTATGGGCACCGCCCCCAGAAGGTTATGGTAAATTGAATTTTGATGGGGCATCTAGGGGAAATCCTAGAATACCATCTATAGGTATAACTATTAGGGATTGTAAGGGAAAATTAATTAGATCCAAGTCAATTAGATTACCTCAAAGAAAAAATAATGCAGCAGAGGCACAAGCCCTCCTCGATTGGTTAAAAATGGTATTTGATCTAAAATTTCAAAACTACAGATAGAAGGTGATTCATTAGTTATTGTAAATGTGCGTAAAGAAGAAAAGGTGTAAAATTGGAAATTGCAATATATCCTACATCAAGTTTGGGAATTAATTTTTGAATTTGAAGTGATTTAGATTATGCACACATATAGAGAGGGAAAAAAATTGGTTGATTTCTTAGCAAACATGGCTTGTGAGCAACATGTGAAAGTAATAACATTTGACAATAGATATTACAGTGTCCATGCAAATATGCTGAGAATAATTGTATCTAAGGGCACTAGATCAAAATCACAAAGGGAAGAGTGCTAAAATATATGAATATAAACATGACAAAATTGTAAATGGAAAATTAGCATTCATAGTGTGATATAAGCTAGCCGCCATATTCACAAAAGAGTCGTATGAAGGACATGGGATAAGTAATGTTCAACACCATTATAGTCCCCAAAGATGAATTATTGTCACATGGCTAGATGGAGGAGGCATACGTCACACAAAATTTTGTAATCATTTTATGCCACTAACCTTGTTTTTCTTGCAGGATTTTTGATTGCTTGAGTTGGGAGACTTAATTAGTAATAATGACTTACATGTTTTAGAGAAAGTTAAATCTATTAACAAATTTACCAAATCTTCAGTCTCATGCAATGATAAGACAACAATAATTAAGTGGTGTAGAAAAAAGTATCCCTTTTTCACACTTAATTTGGGAATAATTAATATTAAAATGAGCTTAATGTTTCCTTGATTTAGTGTTGTAATGTGTTTTACACATTCACATTAATTTTAGGGCCCAATTTAACTAAATGGACTTAATGGTGCCTTATTTAGGGTGTTGTAAAGTGTATTTTTATACTTTCACACTAATCTAGGGCTTTATTAATTAATTGAGGCTAATTTTCCTTAATTCGCCCCTTTAATTCAAATCCATTCCTAATTAATTGTATATTTCGAGGGATAAAGCTTGACATTCATAAATGATATTACACAACACTTAATTTTAGAAGGTGTGTGTCCTAGGTTAGTGACCTAGGACCCATTCGCCACTTGGCGAATGGGTCCTCACTAGGTCCTAGACCCTATTTTCACATAACATTACACATTTCCTAAAGTGTGTCCTAGCTAAGTGAGCTAGGACCCATTCGCCACATGGAAAATGAGTCCTCACTTAGACCTAGGACCCCTCCTTGGGATATGCTTTTGGTGGTATTTTGATGATTAGAAATCCTAGATCTGATGCCAACTTGTGTTATTTGAATTTCAAGAATTAAGAATAAGATAAGTATAAATTTAAGGTTATTAAACATAGTTTGATCTAATATTTCAAGTGTTCAAGTCATAAAGAAAATTTATGAGATCAAGAGTTCACAAGAGCATTTCTAAGGCATTCAAGGGAAGATTTATAGAAGAATATTGCAACAATCAAGAGTCATTTCATCATTTCAAAGGCATAGTGCATCATGCATGTTGTTGAGATAATGTTGTGATGTAGCATTTCAAGATCCAATTTAAGCATTGTTCCAAATCAAGTTTCATGATCAAGATCTATATCCATTGAGGCCACTTCAAGCAGGATTGGTGATTTGTACTCCAAGGTTCAATTGAGGTTTGGTGAGTTGTGACATTGCATTTTGTTCATTCATCATTCCTTCATGCATTTCTATTTCATTTCAAGGTTTAATTGCCAAAACAGGGTTTGACCAAGGAAACCCCGTATCCCCTAACAAAAAAAACATTTTTCTCCTCTTTGATGTGTGATTGCAGGTTTTAGGTTGAAGATCATTTGGAGAGAAAAATTGCAAAAGTTGTCAAAGTTGTCAAATTTGCTAAGAAAGTTTCCAAATGACAAGAATTGAGCTACAAAATTTATTTCCAAGTTTTTGACAATCTCTGACTAGGATTTGGGAGTGCAGAAATTGAACAAAACCCAAAAATAGATTTTCCAAAACCCTAGCCACGACCCATTCGCCATAGGGCGAATGAGTCCTTAGTGAGGCCCAAAAAAGCACTTTTTTCAACAGGTTCACAACATTTGACCCTCTTAAAACTTGCTTTTTTACTGGTATTTGGGCTAGGATTGATTTTTGCAACTCATTTACACATTATAACCCTCATAATTGAGTAAAACTAGGAAGATAGGTGCATTTCTCATTACTCCACTTTAGCACCCGTATATTTTTCTATGTTTCATTTTGGTGAACCTGACCTTTTGAGTATTGTAGTTTTCTAATTTTGGAGTCCTTTTCATCCTAGATTTAGATCTTGCATTCATTTGCATTGAATTAGATCTCATTTAAGGTGTCTAATTGCATTCAACTTTGCATTGCATCTAAGGTTTTTAGGATTGCATTGTTTGGATTCTTTAAGTCTGAAAAAACACAAAAAAATCAGTCATCTTACATATCATATACATCACATTAACTTTCATTTCAACATTGAAAAAAAAATTGCATATCAAATTAGGTCTTTTAGGTCATCATTTTTTCATAACTTGCACTTGCATTCCACATTGCATTTACAAAATTTGAAGCTAAAACTTGTTGTTACAAATTGAATCTGAAAACCATTGGAAAACACTTGAAAATCTATAAAAATTAGTTTTAAAAACCTAATCCAGGACCCATTCGCCATAGGGCGAATGAGTCTGTGATCAAACCTTAATGTGCATTTCTAGAAATTAAAATCTTTAGTTTTGTGCTTCTGTTTGCTGCTTTCAGATTTCTGTTTCAATTTGTTGAGTTTTTGTTTCATTAATTTCATCATATTTGGCTTAATTTAGTACATTTAGTGCATTGTGTGATTTCAAAATTACATTTACAAGATTTCATTTTCAGATTGTTACATGGTGTAATCAACAAATTACCTTGTTTAAGTATGAAAAATTGAAAATGGATAAGTGTTTTAGCAATGTGTGGAAGTTTTTGTTCTCCTTGGTTGATATTTCAAGTTTTTTTTTTAGTAATGATCCTAATGCAATTGAACCTACTCATGCTCACCCAACTCCTAATGAGTGTCCTCGTGAAGTTGACATCATTGGAGAAGCTGATGCTAGCATGCAAGAATTCATAAATGATTGCCTTAACAATATTGAGAATAATGTATCTTTCTATCCTTCCATGAAACAACCAACACAACTTGAGATGTTTGGTCTTTTACATGTTGAAATTGAGTCGCAAACTAAGCCTAAACTTCCAACAATGAGTGAACCTAGCTCCTCTAACCAAGTGCATACCCATCCATATTATGTTAACAAAGTGACCAATACTCCCATCAAATTAGAAGAGACTTATGGCCAAGCCTTTAAGATTTTAACCAACCAAGGATGTGACATAACTAATGAGCATGAAATTCATAAACTTTTAGAGGAAATTCCTATTGAAAAAACCAAAGGAATGGGATATCAAGATCCTCCTCCTGAAATAAGTGTCCTCCTTCCTAAAGAACAACCAATGCCTCATAAGGATGATAGGATCATCTTAGGTCCTCCTCCTCAACATCTACCTCAACAAGTTGGTGAATCGAGTAAGAAAAAAAAACCTTACAAAATCTTACATACTCAAACAAAAATTGAATGAAAGATGTAGCAACTCCTTAAAAAGGTTGTATTAAATTGCCACCTCTTACTAAAAGTAGCATACCTAAGAAAAACATGAATTATTGTGCATATCATAGAACTCTTGGTCATATTATTGATCAGTTTCATGCATTAAAATTAATATTGAGTGATTTTTAATTCGATGATGATGATTATTATCAAACGATTGGATAGCATGACCCTTTCTTCTTGTCATGTAATAGTTGTAGGGTCATAGCATTCTCACTATTACATGTTATACATTCATTACAAATAATTCTCTTTATTGCAAGGAGCTCATTCTCATTACCCATCTTGGCTCATCCTTGTCCTGCACTTACTGGGGGAAAGGGGTTAGATAGCCTTGTCCTAGTTTTGGCATTCAATGTTGTCCCTTTGGCTAGTTTCCCGCCTTCCGTATATACCGATCGAGATTGGGATGGAGAAGACCTGCTATAAGTTGACATGCATGTGCCTTACTAGTCTTTTGCATTGTTTTCTCTTCATGTTTCTTTATGTGATTGCATGTGCGTAATGTGATCCCCTCATGTTGTTTTATTTGATGTATCCATCTCTCTTTTGGTGCATTCCTCTATTTGTATCTACATTCTTCAATATGTCGTAAAAATTTTATCCTTTTTTTCTTGTCTTATGATTTCCTTTTGGGGATGATGCAAGGCAATGAAAAATTTAGGTCTCTTCCATGTTGAACCGAAAGGATTTTTCTTTGTTTTCACTCTCTATGTGTCATTCTTCTAGTTATATGAGTATTTGGGGAATGATGAAATTTATAAGCTCTATGACAACATTGTAGCAAAGATATATTGATCTCCAATCCATAGATCCCTTATGTATTTCTAGGGGAAACTCCTTCCTCCTTATTCATGATGTAGTTTCATTCGGGGACATATGACTTGGCATAGGGCTTTTTGAGGAAGCTCTCATGTCTTAGGATTAAACATTGGCTACTTTAAAGCAATTTATCACAACAATGGTGTTAGCAACCACTTTAAAGTGGGGGCATACATCGATAATATCTTTTGACATTTTGTATATTTCATGGTGTGATTTTCTTTTTTCTTGTGATGCGTCCTTTTCTTAGTGGTTTCATTGGATTTGATGTCCTCCAAAAGTGTGATATTTCTTAGTGTATGACTTTCCTCTTAGTGGCTTGATGTGACACACTGCATTCCATAAGTTGTGAAACTTTTACTCTTGATTTGTCCTCTCTTAGAGACATTAAGCACAATGATCCCTAAGAAGAAGACCTAACACGAACAAAGAAAAATTCCTTTGCATGAAAACCTATATAGAAAATTTTCATAAGTGTTTGGAATAACACAACTTGTTGACCTTATGAAGCACAAAACCCTGATAAAGGCCACCTAGCATAGCACACTGTGCTTGCCTGTGGAGCCTTGCCTAGCATTGTGGCGCCTTATTGAAGTTGTTAGGAGGATAGCTTTCATATGGTATGGGAGCCTAATATGATCCTCTCATTTTCCACCCTTTTAGGATACTCACCTAGTGGATGGCTTGAGGTTCCACTACCTCAGAGTGAGCACACATGTCATTTGCATAGTGGACATCAAGTTATGCCTGTGAACGTTCTTTGGAAAAAGAACTGAGATGTATTCCACATCGCGTTGGACAACCAAGGCTTGATCCTCCCCCTTCTCTTGGATAAATAGTTGAGACGTGTTCCACATCGCATTGGATAGTCAAGGCTTGATCTACCTCCCTTTTCTTCTTGGTATTTGATTTTGTATGATTGTGTATCTTTGACATTGTTGCATACATGAGTGTCTTGAATGTCTACTTTAGTGTGAGTTTGACATGGGGTCATACTCTCACTAGATTGGGGTAAAAAAGTAGTGTATAAAAAGTATCCCTTTTTCACACTTAATTTGGGAATAACTAATATTAAAATGAACTTAATGTTGCCTTGATTTAGTGTTGTAATGTGTTTTACACATTCACATTAAGTTTAGGGCCCAACTAAATGGACTTAATGGCGCCTTATTTAGGGTGTTGTAAAGTGTATCTTTACACTTTCACACTAATCTAGGGCTTTATTAATTAAGGTTAATTTTCCTTAACTATCCCCTTTAATTCAAATCCAAGCCTAATTCGTTACAGATTCTGAGGGATAAAGCCCAACATTCATAAATGATATTACACAACACTTAATTTTAGAAGGTGTGTGTCCTAGGTTAGTGACCTAGGACCCTATTTTCACATAACATTACACATTGTCTGAAGTGTGTCCTAGCTAAGTGAGCTAGGACCCATTTGCCACATGGTGAATGGGTTCTCACTTAGACCTAGGACCCCCCCTCAGGATATTCTTTTGGTGGTACTTTGATGATTTGAAATCCTAGATCTGATGTCAGCTTGTGTTATTTGAATTTCAAGAGTTAAGAATAAGATAAACATAAATATAAGGTTACTACACATAGTTTGATCTAAGATTTCAAGTGTTCAAGTCATAATAGAAAATTTATGAGATCAAGAGTTCACAAGAGAATTTCTAAGGCATTCAAGGGTAGATTTGTAGAAGAATATTGCAGCAATCAAGAGTCATTTCATCATGTAAAAGGCATAGTGCATCATGCATGTTGTTGAGCTAATGGTGTGATGTAGAATTTCAAGATCCAATTCAAGCATTTTTTCAAACCAAGTTTCATGATCAAGATCTATATCCATTGAGGCCACTTCATGCAGGATTGTTGATTTTTACTCCAAGGTTCAATTGAGGTTTGGTGAGTTGTGACATTGCATTTTGTTCATTCATCATTCCTTCACACATTTCTATTTTATTTCAAGGTTTAATTACCAAAACAGGGTTTGACCAAGGCAAACCCCTATTCCCTAACAAAACAAAATTTTCCTCCTCTTTGATGTGTAATTGCAAGTTTTAGTTTGAAGATCATTTGGAGAGAAAAATTGCAAAAGTTGTCAAAGTTGCTAAGAAAGTTTCCAGATCACAAGAATTGAGCTACAAAATTTATTTTTTGATTTTTCGACAATCTCCAAATAGGATCTAGGAGTGCAGACATTGAAGAATAGAACCCAAAAATGGATTTTCCAGAACCCTAGCTAGTACTCATTCACGATAGGGCGAATGAGTCCTCAGTGAGGCACGAAAAAGCACTTTTTGTAATAGGTACACAACATTTGACCCTCTTAAAACTTGCCTTTTTATTGGTATTTGGGTTAGGATTGATTTATGTAACTAATTTACACATTATAACCCTCATAATTGAGTGAAACTAGGAAGATAGGTACATTTCTCATTACTCCACTTTAGCACCCCTATATTTTTCTATGTTTCATTAAGAAGATGATACTCAATAACTCTCCATTGGTTGGAAAGTCAGGCTAAGGGAATTAAAAGATCATTTCTCATCATATTTTCACATTGTGCATTCCAAAATAGGGTATTTTGGTTACAATATATCAGGGTGGTGTATTCTTTTGTATCAAGTGCTCAAATTCAAGTTTTGGTGGGTGAAAATAACTGCAAAAGAGAGGCTTTTTGGTTTTCTTTTCACTATATAAGCTGAAAAAAAAGGGTAGTGTATTTGAACTCATAGGTGCACTCCATAATTAGGGGGACGAGTACTCTTTACAATAGGGAATACTATCCAAGCATGGTTGAGTGCATTCAATCCATACTTGGTGAATATATATATCAACCTCAAGCTCCTCACCTCATTTTCCCATCCCACGTACTGCCATTTTTTGTGTCCAATATCCTGGATCTTTTGCAATGTTTTGAGTCTCTAGAGATCCTAGTGAATGAAGTGGTCCACGATCAGTTTTTGGGTGATAATGTTCTGTTAGACAATGTGCAAATGTATGAATTTGATAAGGGGAAGGGCCGGGTTGGTGGGATTTTTCCAAAATGCTATTTAAAACACAATATGGTGTTTTTGGTCATTTATGATGCCATAAAACAAGCCCTACAAATGAATTATATGGACAAAATCTCAGTAAGGTTCTAGAGATTCATTTAGAAGAATTTGGTAACCAGTTGGTAAATAAAATGAAAAATAAGTACTTTACTATCTCTTATCTTCATTCTCATCACATGCATCATAATTTGAATGCCCTCCCTTTGCTTCTTGCATCAAACCATGCAAATGTTGTGAATGAAAATACTCAAGAGCATCAAGATGAGAATTTGGTGGCAGACTATGAAATGGAGTAAAACTTTGAAATTCATGGAAATATGGTAGCATTTTGATGAAGCTCTATCATATATTTGTAACTATGTAATCTCTATATGATATTAGATAGTCTTCTAGCTACTTCTCTCTAAGATACTACTTCTTATATCAGAAATTGCTCTAGCTTCTTATATGAGCTAGTGTTTGTTCCTAACATTTTTATAATCCTTAGGAAATAGTGTCATTATGCTGATATCTTTGTAATATTTTTTTTTAAATAATATAATATATAGGCTAACACCTTTTACCAAAAAAAAATTGCAACCAACTCCCACTTGAACACAAATTAATGCAAGGAAGACATTCATTCTTATAACTCAAAACTAGGCTCTAATACCAAATAAAAGGAAACATAGAAATCACTAGTACACAAACTCAAAATTAAGCTTGGATACCAAATGAAATAAAATATATAATAATTTATTATATTAAACATCTTGTAAAACATGTCATTGACTTATCTAATTAATACATTTTTAATAATATTGTTGCATGATCAACATATAACAAAAATGAAAGAAAGAATAAAGTGACCAGACAAGAGAGATAGAAACTAATATACCTTGGAGAATCCCTTTCAATATTTTTTTTATCAAAGCATCAAAACAAATATTTTTGTATCAACAAAATAATTATAACACTATATTAAATTTTGAGCCTTAACATGCAGACCAACACTCTCAATCAATGAAGAAAGCATGCAATAGATAACCTTCTTCTAAAACAATGAACAATCATTATTGTTTTTCCCATGTGACTATTCCAAGAATAAATGATATCTAACATCCCACTACATTTTCTCTAAGTTTTCCTCAACAAGCGACTCTAGCCTCCAAGTGCTCACACCAAGCTTCACTCACAATGAGTATATCCAAGGTGGATGACCTTTATCCAAATCCTTTTATTTATAGGAAAGAGAGCAACATTCAAGGGAATTACTAAGTTTTTTATCACCATAATTTAATTTCTCGATGCACCTAATACACCCATTTGAATCTCCAACATGGGCACCCAAGTATGCCACTAATACCAAGGCATCAATATTGCACTCTTCAAGCCTAGTTCCCAAGTTTGACTTGCAATATGTGACTCAAGAAATATTAAATATTTTAACAATACTAAATATATTTTATAATGGCCTTCAACTATTAAATGCATTCCTTTAAGGACCCCAATAAACCCCATGTTTACTAAATCATGAGCCCCTAAATATTAAATGCATGTCCTCTAGTTTTCCGCTAATATTAAGTACATTTGCAATGATACACACAACAATTTTATAATAAGATATTAAGTTCCCCAAAGCATGTCACCAAATTTTGACATGGACCTCAACTTTAAAAAATAGCAAATATTTTTATTCAACATGTACAAAACTTTTCCTAACATGATCAAAATTGTCTCTTCTAAGAGGTATATACACCTTAATCATTTTATCCACTTAAGAATTGAATAATTTTATATGTAATCCCCTACATAAATAACATAACCATTTCCTTTTTATGACATTATAAAACTAAAAAGTAAAGAGAAATACATTTATACTTATATATTTCAACCATCTTCCTCTCCCTTGAACCCAACCATTAACTCCTTACACTATCTTACTCCCAATACCTAAGAAAAAATATTAATATAACTACCTTCTTTATCTTGAATGTCGAACAATATATCTATTTTTTCATTAATAAATATCTCATTATAAACTAAAATGTTATGATACACCTATTTAATAATACCTCACAAAATTAAAAACTAGCTTAAAAAACCCTCAATCATAAAATATTTTTATAATAAAAAACGAGAACCCTCTATATCAAGCTTTCCAATTTGAAATATAGACTTTATAAAATTGATGGTTTCTTATCTCATAGAACCTATTTTAGATCATCAATTATGATCATAAATCTTCATTCCTAGAAAGATTTATGAAATAGAACAGTCCTCTCATAAAAATAACTTTATGATGAGTTATTTATCTCTAGGGAGGAGATGGAATAAAAAATGTCTACAAGTCTCTATTTATTTCTAAGTGTAGACACTTAAATAGTCTTGATCGATATTACACAGTTGAATCTGATTACTAACATCGTTCTTCCTAAATCACTTATGATCTAACCATTTAATTAAATAATCTTTATTATTTAGTTAAATTCATTAGTTTTTGCTATTAATCAAATAATTAAATTTATCAGATTAATTCATCCTCTTCTCACTAATGTTCATCCCATTTAATTAAATAAGTCAAATTATTTAATTAAAACCCCAATGTCCTCTCACTTAAACAAATGTCATAAATCCCCCAACTTGCCTAAGTTAATTAATTTTAAATTAATTAACCTTAAGCTACCTCCTAATCTCCATTATCCATTTCTCTAGCTTTTAACTCCACCTTGGGCAAATAAACCCCTGGTTTGATAACCAAGTTGCACATGGCATTCATTTCTTTTAATTACTAATTAGCCTATTTCCCTCAACTTGACTTTCCCTCCAAAGTCTTTAAAAACCTCTTAATAATTCCTTAAATGCCTCTTACAAAGGCATTCAATTCTTCTTACATGCAATCTCATCTCTTACAAGGGCACTAACCTCTCTTACATCCTCACCAACATTCCCTTACACCCTCAACCATATTCATTCAATTCTCTTACATCCCCTTACAATCTCACCTACATGCCTTAACTCATCACTTCTTTCAAAATGTGCTCACACATATCCCCATGGCTTTCATTAGCCTTGTGACAAGTGTCACAAGGCTATTGGTTCCCATTTTAGTCCTACATTGCTCAAAAATGCTCATTCTTCAACCTATCTTTCCTATAAATAGAGGCTTCTTCTATTGAATATGGATCCACCTCTTCATGCAAAGTCATTATACTCATTTATATCCATTAATTATCCAATTTCTATCATTATCTTTGAGGGAAATTGAAATTTATCAAATCCATTTTCATCCACAATCTTAGGAATCGTTATTCTACTCAAATTTATCACATAGCTATAGACTTTCATCATCATATTGGCTTGAGTTCATCATATTTTGCATCAAAAATCACTATTGTTCATCAAGGATCTTGAAGCTTATCACAAGGAATTAGGAAAGGGTCACTTTCCACATCAAAGTGACACCAATCCCCCTATGGCATGGAGGTTTGATCTACTTAGATAGGTTTGCATGCTTTCATTTTCTTGTCTTTATGCTTTTGTTTCATATTTTCATCTCTTAGTATGATCAAGAATTTCATAGGGAATGATGGTTTTTGGCTTGCTAATATGACTAACCTTGGTTGTTTTGTTCATGTTTAGCTAGGTGAGGATTATCATTCACATTTTGGTGCTAGAAGGAGGGCTTAACCACTCAAATTTGACATTTTTTGCTTGAAAATAACATTTTTGTAGGTTCTAGAAAATGGCGTCGCTATTGACATTACCAGAGCGTCACTATTGCAAACATAGTTGCTTTTTATGATACAACATTGCTTTTGATGATACAACGTCGCTATTGATGATACAAAGTCGCCATTGAGGTCCCTAGTTTACTACAAAGCGTCGCTATTGCTTTTTTCACCATAACATTGCTATTGCTAAATAGCATGGTTATTGCAATGATATAGAGTCACTATTGCAAAAAAGTGTCGCTATTATAAAACATGGTTGCCTTTGTTTTCTTGCTTTTGCACTTCACCTTCAAATGGCCATATCTTGGTCATATTTGGTCTTTTTCAGAGCTTTTTGTTTGAAATGGGGTAGAATTTCATGATCTATGCAATGGTGTAGGTGTTTCTCAATTTTGGTAGAGTTAAAATGTTTCAATTTTGCACCTAAAATCAAAACACATTGCAACTTGGTCTAGGTTGTAGGGTTTTAATGCTTAATTGTTTATCTAACCCTAACATCTTCTTGTTTTCTTGATTTCACCTAATATTTGGAGCATGGAGCATTGAAGTGAAAGAAATAGCATTTGATATTCATTGTAATAGTGTTTTCAAACACTCATGAGAAAATAACCCATCATATGCTATTTTACTTCCATGCTTTAGTACCAACTAGTTCATCTTGGGTATAAAATGAACCATTGCTTTGAATTTTTCAAGTTGGTTAAAATTGAACCTACAAACTCACTAGTCATTGCTATGTTGGGATAAAATCGAACAAAACAAACTCACACTTAGATTTGGTGCTTAAAATATAGTCACTATTTCTTTGACGAATAAAATGAGCAAGTGTTTTGAGTGAGTGATCTTGTCTTTGATACACATTAAGTGTGTATCCTCTCCCCTTGCGCAAAGCACAATCTTGAGTGAAGAGAAACACTCAAAAGCGTATTCTATTGCTTTGAGTTAACTTTAAGAGAGGGCTTACTATGAGACACCCCACAACATGATACTCATAGATAAGTTCTTGAAGCACATTTACCGGTGGGCTATATCAAAGGTTGGGATCATGAGAAAGTATCTTTGAAATCTTGGGTCGTATAACATACTGCACCTAGGACAATGCCTTAAGTGGAATAGGAATGGTAGTAAGAGCCTTAAGTGGCAAAGAAGGTGTATATACGTCTAGGTGTTCTCGGTTTGTTGTCAATAAGAACCTTGTTTAAGTAGTGGCCAAATTTTTTCATCCAAAGAGTTCTTCAAAGTGGTGTATTGGAATTTACTTCCAAAAAGTTACTTTCCATGTCTGATTTTGGTTAAAGTGTAGAGGTTAAGAGTTCATTCTTAACATACCTTTACACTTTTCCCTTGATTGCATGTGAAATCATCTCTTCTATTATGAAGGGGATGGGACAAGCCTACCAAGAAAAACATACCAATTGAGCTAGGATGTTATATTGCTTGTGAGTCAGTTTTAACACATTGCTTGGTTCCAAAACATTGAAACAAAAATTGAACAATCATCAAATTTCAAACCCTCTGAAAAGTGTGAATACCTTTGAAGAGTCCAATATTAATGCTTGTCCCTAAGTATTTTATCTTTAGAGGCTTCTAAATATTTGAAATCATATCTTAATTGACACTCTCCAAATTCAACTTAGGGAAACTATGGCCTTAGCTTCTTGATTTTCACATAATTGACTTTGTGGAATGAGGGTTGCTTAGACATAGACATTTAGTTTGAAATTTAAGCAAGACAAGTGGATGTGGTAAAAAGAAACTCATTAATCAAGATGAAATCAAATTGAACCCCACACATATGCTTATCTATCTTTTGGGTCATATGATTTTCTATGAAAACATTGATCTTTTGGGTTTGAGTTACTTAGGATAAAGCATGTTCTTCAATATCTTGGTTTTGTAAACAAAGTCCTTTTAGGTTCATTTAGGATCAAAAGAAACACTTCATACATCCCAAAAATCTATCAAAATTTCATCCCACAAACAACTTTCTAGAGCTTTGGAAACATCATTATGCTAGGATTGGGTAAATCATTTAAACCAAATCAAAATCACCTTGTTTAGTTAGGTGTGTGGGAATGCATCCTTTCTCACACATTTAGTTAAATTAGCACCCCTTTGAACAATTTCATTCTAAGATCATATCTACATCTTAGGGTTTACAAGTTCATTATCCAAATCCAAGCATCAAATCAAATCATAAAGTCTAGTATTGATCCAAAGTTCTTAAAGTTCAACAAACCATATCATCCATCCCTTCATACCATCGCTATTTGATCCTAGTACCCTAGAGGTTCTTTTTATGCCCAAAATTATATTAACCAAATAAGTAAAAATCCATCACAAATACTCCTAAGGTTGATACCATTTTTATGGTCCAAACAAGATCACAACACAAGAGGAACATGGAACAAAACAAGGAAACATCAACCATGAGTGATTTAAGTCAAACCAAATTTGATCCAAGGGCATCTACCAACCCTCTACCCAATCTCCCTCAACCACTTCAAGATTCTCAAGAGGGAGGATGCCAAGTAGAGGATGTCACAAAGAATTACAAATAGATGTCCCATGATGAGTTGCTTGAATTGGTACAAGATCCAAACACCCAGAAGCTTGTCAATACCGTAATAAAATTGAACTCAACCCAATACATGTTAGAGTTGGAAAAATAAGGGGCTAAACTCCCTTCTACTTTTGACATGAGCACCATTATTGAGCAACCTTTGGGGACCATTCCCCACACAACATTCACCCCATCATTTCCAAGAATAGTCCAACCCATCTCCCAATCATCATCATCACACACACCAAGTTAACCTATGATCACAAAAGGGAGCTCACTACTTCAAGCCCTTCAAGGGCACCCACTTGTCAACAATCAAAACTTAGAGGCTAACACAATCTTTAGTATCTCAAACACCAACACCCCACAAATTGATCTATATCCATACATACCACTCACGAATGTAGCACCCACCTTTCATGCCACACCATCATATATCCTAGATACACAAGGTTATGCTCCTAAAATTCCACAAGGTCAAGAGGATCTATTTGGACAAGTGGGTACCTTAGATGCTTCATCTTCACTTATACAAGGGAAAACATAAAAAATGTATCCACTATTCCCCATCCTAACTCCATCACCCATATTGATCCAAAGTCTAGCAAAAAAACTCACTTCATCAAGTACAATGACCAAAAATAAAACTAATAAAAAAATTCACCAAACATGATCAATCAAATCAATCCACCAAACACAAATCAAATCAATTCATCCATCACACCGAATCCAAATCCAAACATGCCACTGATATCACAACACCGAGTGGACTCATATCAAACATCCCCACCATTAATCACACCATCAACAACATCCAAAGCATACCAAATCCAAGTCTCACAAGGGTTAACCACAACAAATCCAATTCCAAATCCACTATATGTCACCCAACCCCTTGTCATCACACAAAAACCACCTCAAAAACCCCTCAACATATCATCAAAACAAAATCTGTCACACTCATCTCAAATCCCAATGCAACAAATCAATATAGCATCACATTGCAAGCCACACAACAAGATAACCAAAAGGCATTGCAACAATTCCAAGCCCAATAAGCACAAGCACAAGCCTTGCTACAACAACAACAACTGCAAGCACAACAAGCGCAAGATCAAGCCTTGCAACAAAAAACATCACAACAAACAACACAAGCACAATACCAAGCACAACAACAAGTGCAATCTTTACAACAAAAATCCTATCAATAATCCCTACAACAACACTACACAAAATAATAAGCATTGATAGCACAACAATAGCAAATATCACAACAACAAGAACAACAATAGGCGCTATTAGCACAATAACAAAAACAAGCCCAACAACAAGTGTTGTTGGCACAACAACAACAACAGGCATACCAACAAGTGTTTCTTGCACAACAATAAAACCTTCAAAAAACCTACACAAACACACAACCAAATGTCTTAAACTTTAACACTTAAGGAACATATGCCACCCCATCATTAACACAATAAAACAGCCACCCAAACATGCCACATAACACACTGAACTCATCAACCATACTACCCCAAAACACATATGTTCCACCACCCAATCTACAAGATGAACTTTTCACATAGGTCAAATTACTCTCTCAGCAAATGCAACAAATTCAATCTAAAAAGATGAAAAAATCATACGCCCAATGGGATTTGTGCCCCTATCCCTTTGATAGGAACATCACCATGGTCCCATTCCCACCAAGATTTGAAATACCAAAATTTGATAAATATAGAGGAAAAGAAAATCCTAAGGACCATATCAGAGAGTTTCATGTACATTGCATGGAAGTGGCATATGATGACTCTTATCTAATGTGACTCTTTCCCTGAAGCTTGGCTAGTCCCGTAGTTGAATGGTCCTCTTGCTTACCTCCTAGAATCAAAAAGTTCCAAGACATCATAGACCTATTTATAGAAAACTTCTTGTTTAATCTAGACTTGGATGTAAGCTTGGAGGAGCTATTTGACCTAAAACAAACTAGGGGAGAATCATTTGCCACCTTGTTATAGCGATGGAGCTCTAGAGCCAGAAAGAGAAAATGGTCCATGCTAGAGGAGGAAAAAATAGGAACCATCATTTCCAACCTCAAGGGAGAATTGTCCTTCCAACTAAAAATGTAATGTATCACAACATATGATCAATTAATCCCTAAAGCTCTCAACATTGAGAGAGCCCTCATAACACAAGGAAACATGTAAACATATAGGGATAATCAATCATCATCTAGCTCTAATGAAAAACCCCAATCTTAGAACAAGAAAAAAAATGTCACTAATGATGGTATTGTTGATGCAAAAATGGTCATAAGTGCCCCACCACAAACAAACACCCAATCAACAAACATACAATAAAACACGCAACCAAACATACAATGACAACAAAATAATCAACCAACAATCAATGTTGCGAATACTCAAAGGGAACCACAAAGAAGGAATAAAAATGCACCTAGATGATAATTCACTCCCTTAGGGGAACCTATGGAGGATGTGTTTGCAAAGTTGATACAGGCTAACCTTATCACACTCCCAGATTTCTCAAGCTATCAAGAGCCACAAGTCAAACCTCCTAGCTATAGAGAAGATCATTTTTGTGAATTTCACCAATACAAAGGTCATAATACACAAAGCTATTTTAGACTCAAACACCTTGTTGAAGATCTTATTAAACAAGGAGACCTTGAGGTTGGTCAAAATTCTAGAAACCAAGACTTGCAGATCTACAAAACCCCTATGTCTGATCATAGAAAAGAAAAAGATATGAGGAAGGTATCGAGTTCTAATAACATAAACCATACCCATGATACCACGGTAGCACATATTTATGCTTCCCATCCATCACAAGAAGAGGAATTAGACAAACATCAAGAAACATTCTTAAAACATATTCAAGATCAATCAACAATGCCTAGCAATGTTTCATATCAAAATGGTACCATGTATCTTTCAAATAGCCACATTACCCCTTCGTATGACTCCATAATTGGCCTCATTGAAGAGGTGCCAAGGCAACAAGAAGTTTTTCAGGCTCCATCCATAGACCTTACAGCTTGTGATACATCACCCACCCAATGGTTATGCCAAGAAGATAGTCTAGAGGATTAAAAAAGTTGCTCTAAACTAAGTCAAGATCAAGATACTATTTCTCTACAACATTTTCATGAGCTACAATCTCTAAGTAATATTTTCTCAACCACAAGTCATGTTGAGGAGATCAAATCCACAAAGAATTATCATGACTTAATGAGCATTCTACAATCCTTCCAGAATTTCAAGGACGTGCCATATTCCACCAATGAGATGCTTTCTTTGGAGGTACATATAGATGTTCTTAATACAAAACAAGAGTCTTCGACTCTTGATATTCCCATACAAGAGCAAGCAATGGTCAAGATTCTTGATTCTTACAATGATTGTACATCATCAACCTCTTTTGAAACATCGCCAACATCTTTTGAAACAGAATCAACAAATGAAGATGTAATAGAATCAAAACAAAAATTTAATATTCTTGAACAATGAGAACCCATAGCAATATTATGTGTTCATGACATGGAATATTCCATAGTTATAGATCAGAGGATCTATTATCAAGGAAAAGGGTTAGGTATTGTTAATATCTTCACAACATCGGGGGGAATCTTATCTAAAGAAAATGTCAACATAGGGGGCATGAGGGATCCTTATGTTGGAAATACTATCAACACTACAACTAGTCATATCATGAATCATTGTCCACCCATAATCTCATATATAAAATTGGACCAACGTAAAAAGAAATGTTCCCATCAAAGCAAGGAAAAGATCACCAAAGAAAATGAATCCATAAAGCAAAGAGGAAAAAGTAAATACAAATGGATACCAAAGAATACAAAAGAAAATCATCCCAATCATACTCCATCAGTCAAAGAAACTATGGGGAAAAGTATCCATCAAAGATGTCCTCAAAAGCAAGCTTCTCAAGCAAGGAACAAGGCATATCAAGTAGTTGGTCCTAATTCCACTCATAGCTTCGTTTTCACTCATCCTCACTCATATTCCCAAGTTTGGAGAGTCAAAAGTTCCAAACCATTGGCCAATCCATCTCATATTCCTTCATACAGAACTCCATACACCCCATCCATGGCATCCAATTCTCGCATTAACCATGTGTTGGCAACTACTCTAAGGATTCTGAAGGAACTTTATCATGATGTGTGCAAACATAGAAGGTTAATTCTAGTACCAATAAGGTAGATCAAAGTTCTTCAAAGTTGCATTCAAGTGCTCATATCTTAGCAAAGCAACTTCTTCAAGCTGGATACCATTGGAATGTTATCACAGCAACCTCTACATTAGTACCACTAGGTGGTTCAGCATGAGGGAAACATTTTCAAAAAAATCATTTTTTTTTTTAAATTAAGAAAATTGTAATAAGTAAAATTTTCCTCCAGTGAAAACTGCATGGGTGGCGCTTTGGGAAAGTACTATGATGAAAAACTAGTAAACAGACATCATGAGTAGAATTGAGTGTCTATATGGACCTTTTCAAGTGAAAGCATCTCATCTCCTTCATACCAAATATAGTATTCCCTCCATTTATCCAATCCATATTTATCCAGATCCTCTATCATGTCTTGACCTTGACAAAGGTTCGATGTATACTTTGATTTTTTGAATGACTAGACAAATTGTGACATGGTATTTACCATACCTCCCATGTTGTCCTATTGCATGTTAAAAATTGTTGCATGGTTTTCCACCAATATCTTGATTTGTCCTTATGTCATGGAACATTGCTAGACACTGGGGGTAATTTCTTGCACTCACTTTCGAATAACTCATGATCCATGTCTTATATCTCACAACGTGATATTGACATCATGATCTAGGTATCGTTTAAAATCAAAAAATCCAAAAACATCCAAATCACATCAAAATCCCAAAAACCCAAGTCAAAAATAGAAAAAGTAAAAAACATAGCAACCATGTCGAACTACAAGGTCTCTGCGTGTATAACATAGGCAAGGATAATCTTTGATCAGCCCTCAAGGCCCCTAGGATAGTTGATCTGATTTAGGATCTAGACTAATTGCATAATTGAATGCTTAACTTAAACAATTTAATGGAAACTCAAAAAACAAGTGTACATTATTGAAATTATGCTTTAAAAATCAAGGTGATAACCAGAATGTGAGAGAGAAGAAGAGAGAAAGGGCAAACAATTTGATAACGGAGTTCGCCACAATCGTGACTACGTCTCTGGGTCCGCTCCAATAAAGTGAGACTGATCCAATTATTCCTCCAGAAACTCGGTTACAATCTTCGGCATAGCCTCCCCTTGGATTACAAAGAAATCTGAAAATGCACTTCCAAAGTGTGTGAGAACAAGCTTCTCCAAAAGCACGAAGTTACAATAAGATTTCTCCAAGGAAGAAAAATCCCAACTCTCCACTTACAAAAATCACCTCCAAAATTCCTTACAAAAATAATTAGCTAAAACACTCTTACAAACTCTCACCCATTTACCCCTTTTTATACACCAATTTTACCCAATTTGGTGTATAACAACTTGATTTACAATCTCCCCAAATTTACATGTAAATCCAAAAGAAATCCCTCCGTTACATAATAAAATCTCTTCAAGATAAATAATGAAGGGCCCTTATAATTTTGGGCTTACAAAAGAAAAATAATAATCCCTATAATTTTGTTTTGATAACTCTTACGAGATTATTTATATATTTTTAAGATCTTTTAAATTTTATCCCTTAAAAATAATCCCATTGCTATCTTATAGGATTTTATCCCTTTTGAATAGGGGTAATAATAATTAAAAAAGGGTTTAAAATCCCTTAAAATAAGGAATCCATGAAAATAGGCTTTTTTTTTTTAAATAAAGCTTTTAAAACAAAACTCATGGCTTTAAAATAGGGTGGCTTTAATATAGGAGAGCCCACGTTTATTAAAAGAATGTGGCATTTTTTAATTATTTTTTTATTTGTTTTATATATTTTATTATTTTTATTATTTTTATTATTTTTATAAAAATAATATGCCACCTTTTGCCAATAATGGCTTGCCACATGGAGGGGTGAGATGATGCCATATCAAAATTTCATTCGTCGGTCAAAGACTTTGGAGTGATGTGTTCGCTGACTGGATTGATGATGTGGCGTTGACTGGACTGCCACGTGTCCACACATGATTGGTCGATTTTGACTTCTCGTAACTTGGGCAAACGAACTCCAATTTTGATGAAATGAACGTCATTGGAAAGCTTGCGATGAGCTCTTTGCATTGACACCAGTCTTGACCACTTTTGACAACTTTGATTTTTGACCTTTTTCTGACTTGGGTCTTTGAGTTGACTGAAGGTTTGACTGAGTGTATCTCGAGCACCGTAGCTCCGATTGACTTCGTTCGAGTTGCATTGGAGTCAGAATTCCCAATATTTTTTTATGAAGATATTTCTAGAGAAAAATGAGGAACTTCAAAATTTGACAAAAATCCTTCGGATCAATAGTCTTTTAAGTTAGGTTCTTAGTCAAAATCTTAGAAAACACAACAACATTTGAAAACTTGAAAATCAAAATATTTGTAAAACAACCCAAAAATTCCAAAAATAGCCCCAAAACATTGCAAAAACACCCAAAAACATTGAAATATTCCAAAAAAAATCAAAATCACCCATCCCATTTCGCTTCACTCATGATAAAATTCTATCCATAATAAACTAATCATCACAGTCACCCTTTGGTAACACAAACAGAAAACTTGTACAAAAATCATCAAAAATAAAACCTGTAAACATAAAAATCAAACTCTTCATCATTCTCAAACATGTCAATTGAACCTTATATCAACAACCTTTCAAACAACCTACCAACTTTCCATCATCCACTAACATGTCCTAGGATGTATCCTTCCTACAATGGGAATTATCTATTGGAAAAACACTTTGGATTCTTATCCTCACACTCATCCCCTTGGCTAGAGGTATGAAGAACATTGACTTGTTTGTTTACTTGATCTTTTTTTGTGATTTATCTTATTGTGCACATTCCAATGACCTCTCGATGATGTCTATCAAAATGATTTAGAGAGAAAAGAATGGGGAATTGATCATTATCTTTCATTTGATGTCCTTGTTGGATGTTCTTGTAATATAACCTTGATGAATACTTGCTTTGTTAGGTGTGTATGGAAGGTGTTTTGGGCAGCTTGTTGACTACTACATAGATAGGTTATGCCTTTTTGTGTTTTGGTCTGAGATTTTCAAAACTTCTAAAATACATCCTAGTGAGGTTTTTGTATGTTAGGTGTGAATAGGAATACTCCTATCTATTTTCTGAGTCAAAGTCCATTGCACTAGATACAACACCATCTTAGTGATCCATACCTTGATGCATCGTATCTATGTTTTATCAAACATAAGGAAATTTGTGTCATTTGTGTCCCAGTCCCTGGATAAGCAAATCATCATCACTCATCATCGTATCTAATAAAGTCTCGACGACTCATAGACTTGTTGGACTTTTGAATCTTCTTGCCATCAATGATTAATCCATCTCATTCTTCTATTCATCTTTCTTATTCTTCTATCTTTACTAACAGTTCTATCCAAGTATCAAATATGTGCAATATATCAAAATGTACATTAGTCTACCTATGGCCAATGACTGTTTATACACTATCAAATTGTCTACACCAAACATATGATCTTTCTAAAAAATTATTTTTTGTCCTCTAATTAGTAGAACCACTCCTCTTGTTATTTTATCACAATATTGATCAGAAAATTGAAATTTTCGCCTGATCTCTCGTGGGGGTAGTGTAGTAGCGTAATTCCTTCCATTGGGGCAATAGTGGGGCATCCAAAAAATTAGATTTTTTTTGAATTTTTATCTTGGCAGCGTTACTCTTTGAACCAACGTAACAGGTACCTCGCTTCAAAGATGGGAAAAATGTAGACACTTAAATAGTCCTGATCAGTATTACACATCAAAATCTGATTACTAACATCGTTCTTCCTAAATCATTTCTGATCTAACCATTTAATTAAATAGTATTTATTATTTAGTTAAATTCATTAGTTTTTGCTATTAATAAAATAATTAAATTTATCTGATTAATTCATCCTCTTCTCACTAATGTTCAACCCATTTAATTCAATAAATCAAATTATTTAATTAAAACCCCAATATCCTCCCATTTGATTAAATAAATCTAATTATTTAAACAAATGTCATAAATCCTCCAACTTGCCTAAGTTAATTAATTTTGAATTAATTAACCTTTTAAGCTACCTCCTAATCTCCATTATCCATTTCTTTAGCTTTTGACTCTACCTTGGTCAAATAAACCCTTGGTTTGTTAACCAAGTTGCACATGAAATCCATTTTTTTTAATTACTAATTAGTCCATTTTCCCTCACAAAGGCATATCCTTAGGGAATATTCCCTCAACTTGACTTTCCCTCCAAAGGCTTTAAAAGCCTCTTACAAATGCCTTAAATGCCTCTTACAAATGCATTCAATTCTTCTTACATGCAATCTTGTCTCTTACAAGGGCACTAACCTCTCTTACATCCTCACCAACATTCCCTTATACCCTCAACCATATTCATTCAATTCTCTTACATCCCCTTACAATCTCACCTACATGCCTTAACTCATCACTTCTTTCAAAATGTGCTCACACATATCCCCATGGCTTTCATTAGCCTTGTGGCAAATGTCAGAAGACTATCGGTTCCCATTTTAACCCCATATTGCTCAAAATTGCCCATTCTTCAACCCTTCTTTCCTATAAATAGAGGCTTCCTCTATTGAATATGGATCCACCTCTTCATGCAAATTCATTATACTCATTTTCATCCATCAATCATCCAATTGCTATCATTATCTTTGAGGGAAATTGACATTTATCAAATCCATTTTCATCTACAATCTTAGGCAATGTTACTCTGCTCAAATTTATCACATAGCTATAGACTTTCATCATCATATTGGCTTGAGTTCATCATATTTTGCATCAAAAGTCACTATTGTTCATCAAGGATCTTGAAGCTTCTCACAAGGGATTGGGAAAGGATCACTTTCCACATCAAAGTGACAATCCCCCTATGGGATGGAGGTTTGATCTACTTAGATAGGTTTACATGTTTTCATTTGCTTGTCTTTATGCTTTTGTTTCATGTTTAGTATGATCAAGAATTTCATAGGGAATGATGGTTTTTGGCTTGCTAATGTGACTAACCTTGGTTGTTTTGTTCATGTTTAGCTACATGAGGATTATCATTCACACTAAGAAGTCCTAAAAGATACAATTGTATCTTTTATAGGAGAAAAAATATTTATTGATATAATTTTTTAATGATAACATATATATTTTAAAGTGTATTTAGTTTGAGAAGAACAATTTTATTTTTAAGAAATTTATATAGGAAGAATCTTTTTAAAAATAAAAATAAACTAAACTTTGTAGTTAATAAAATTATTTTCAATTTCATACAAATTTATTTTTTCTTTAATTTGTTATTTAATTTATTAAGAGAAAGTGTATGATTTTACTGACTAAATTCTTTTATTTGAAATCTAAATTTATCATTTTTCAGTGAGTAATTTCTTTTAAACATTTAAATAATTAATTAAATTTCTCTGCCAACAAAAATATTAATTTTTTTGGAATGAAAACTTCTTTTGAATATATAAATTATGGTTAAAACCTATTTTCCTTTTCTAAAGAATTTATCTTATTTAATTTCTATACAGAATTAGAAATTAAAAAAAAGATAAATTCTGTATAGAATTAGAAATCTAAAAAAAGGATAAATTCTTTACAGAATTAGAAATCTAAAAAGAGATAAATTCTATACATAATTAGAAATCTAAAATAAGATAAATTCTATATAGAATTAGAAATCTTAAAAAAGATAAATTCCATACAGAATTAAAATCTAAAAAAAAAAAAATCTATAAAGAATTAGAAATCTGAAAAAATTGATAAAATGATAGATTAAAAAAGTATATTTCTATTTTTATTTTATTATATTAATTTTTTTTTTCAATTGAAAGAAAAAAGGCACTGATTTATAATCAATAAAAAACGTTGTGATATCTTGTCTGATTATTCTCTTCACTTCAAATTCACAGTTTGAAAGAGAAGGGACAGAATTATTAAGCTTAAATAAATATATGGGAGGCCAGAGATTTTTTTAATTATTGCCCATCAATTGGATACCAAAGTCTTCCTATGGATTTAAAAACATTTGACTTAATGCACATTTAGGGACATGCATATTTGTTCTGATATAACTTCCTTAGTATAATATCAGATTCCATTAGTAGACGCCCCCAAGTCAATAGATTTGAAAGATGGAAACGCCTACATTGATTGGATAAAATTGCCTATCATATATAGACACCTATCAAAAATTTCACAGAACAGTAAAAGTACACTTCCAATTTAAAACCCACCAAATACTATGATAGCTGGAGTCCAAAATCATCACCTCCCCACATTGTCAACATGGCCTGATCTGTCACTGTTGGCACAAGATTACTTTCATGGCTCTTTCATGGTACCAGATTTTCCAGTCCATTCTTAAGGAAATGAAATGAAACCCTTGAAGCTTTCAATTCTATGCTGAAATCAAATTTCTCAAGACATGGGAGAACTAAAGATTTCAGTCACACATCATTTATTAAGGAGAGTAAAGTATCTAAAGTGCATATAAGCATCTAGATTATAAGATTAGAAAGATCAAACTGAGGCCACCATACAAATTTGATCACTGCTTCCATGTCACAGCTGTAACATTGTGAGTACTGCATAAGCATCTATGTTACCAGAAACGAGAAACGAAAATTGCAACAGCAACGGCAACGTGACGAGAAACGGAATAATTAGAGGTTACATATAATGAAGGTAATAGTGTAAAAAGAAGATCCCAAGATCAGTAGCAGGCAGTAGTAAGTACAGAAAATAAGAAATATTAGTAACAAACCTGTAAAAGCTTGGAAAATCTTAAATAAATTAAACCTTGCCTTTTACATAGAGATTAATGGGTACATTCAAATGTAGCCCAAGTTTACCAATCCAACCAAAACTCCCCACATCTGAAAATATTAAGAACAAGGTCCAAACTCAAACCCAAAATTTATCAGACAGTTTTAAAGAAAAAAAGAAAGAAAGTAATTCTAATGCCATGAATGGTATTTGTAGCTCCCTGTGAGTAAACTTTGCTTCACCACCTTGTGCCCTTTAAGCTATTTTCAAACTCAAGTTTTGTTGAAGTGTGTATTGAATTTACAACTCAGATCAAAATAGTAAGACTGTACTTATCATAAAATCCATGAACCAGAGCTCTCAAGCTAGCTGAAAACAGTATTGGCTTCTCCACCAAATCTCTGGAGAAACAAAGGCATCAAACCACTAAAAATTACCCCAGAAAAAATAGATACAGAATTACCTAATCTCCAACCATCAAACCATTTCCTGAGCTTGTAAGCCTCTTGCTTCCATGAATTCTTCTGGCAGAAGGGATCCATCCATTGAGCAGAGCCAGTAAAATGCATAGAATGCTATCTGTTATGCATTTCTGAAAGAGGATCAGAATTTTGAAATGGACTGGGCCCTGAAGGAGGGACTGGATCCTTGGGCAACATTGTATGAAATGCAGCATCACATTTGCCACCACAGTCACTCAGAGGTGGTTTCATGAAGACTTGATCCAATCCTCTGCTATGGATGGCTAGAAATAATAAGATGAGAAACACCCACAATCCCCTCACTCTGAAATCCATCTCAAGAGAAAAGAAAAAAATAGTGTGAACATAACAATCACAAGCTATAATCCATAATCCATGTGATCTACAATTACAGTCAGATCAAGCCAAATGTGTGATAAGGAAGAGTCCAATGGATGCATAGCAATCAAAGACAAAAGGCGCCACAACTCAACTTTAGAATTTGATGTATGCAATGGTACAATATTCAATAATTTACTGCTTTGAATGTGAGAACAGTGTAATGATGGAGGTGTCACAACTGTTGAATGTTTAGGCTTCCAATGAAAAATTCATATTTTGCTCATGGCTTGACTTTTTCTCAATCATTTTTGTTTTGGGTCTAGATTTAGGGTTCGATTCTTTTGGCAGGGATTGTATTCAAATAAAAACCAGGTCAAGTGTCTTAGGTCTTTTGTCAATTACCCATGTGGTAATGTAATAAAAGTCCACACTTAACTACTTTCAACAGTGCAATTGTTGAAGAATGACACCCCACCAATTACATATATCAACATGTCTTGTATTAGATATATATGCCCACTGAGGCCTTAAGAAGGATGCTAATTATGTGGGTGCAAATTCATTTATTTACCTCCTTAGGAGAGAGGAATGATGAGATATATATAAAACAAAGGTGAATGTCATCCTCAATGTCAAAAAATAGCACTATGATCATGATATTCAAAGGTGGGATATTCAAAGCTGGAATATTTTATTCTAAATCTGTCACTTTACAACCTAATCATCCCTCGTAGCATTTTGGAATCCTTGCCAGCCTAGTGTTGTGGGAAATCACGGGACTTCATCATCATTGCACTCAATCTCTAGTATGTGCTGATTTTTAGTGGCTAAGATTTGTTATCCTAATGGAAAACAAAATATGAATTTGTCTGGAATCTTCCAATGATAAGTAAGAAAAGATATGGCAATAACTAACATTCCAAGCCACAATTGGATGGTTTAATACTTGATTATAAGAGGGCACATAGATTTAGAAGAGAAGAGAGAAAGAATCTCTAGTTTTGGCCTAGTGAATTCTAGTAAATTTTTTTAAAAGGTAAAGGTGAGGATTTTGAAAAGGTCTAATCATTTTTATGAAGTAAGAAAGATAAGTCAATGAAATCTAGTCTGCATCAAAGAGCAACAATGAGGATAAGAAGATTCAATCTAGAGAGATTTTTGTATCAAACATAAGATAGTTGAGGTTGTCCAATGTTCTTTGGAGTAGTTTGGTTTCAAACCATCTTGAATTATTTTTTCTTCTCGTCCTTGAGTGGTTAGCCCCACATTTTAGTTTTTATCTCTTCAATTGCTTGCTTCTTGTTATTTTATAATGTTAGTGTTGATAATTCCTTTTTGTTTCTCTTTGTTGTTTTGTTGGGCTCCATAGTTTTATTTTTCATGCTTTGTAAAAAGGTTTGGGCCCTTTCAAAAACCCACCTCTTACAATAACCAAAAAAATATCAAGGAACACGTAATAAAAAGAATTCAAAACATCAACAAACCATTAACACTATATCCTAAAGAGCTATAAATAAAAATCATAGGGAATACAAACCATGGAACACAAAAGACCAACCTTATCAAGATAATTTGAAACCAAAATGTTCCAAGGAGTATAGAACAACTCCTAACAAATCTTGAAAGAAAATTTCCTTCATGGCTAGTCTTCTTATTTTAGTATTCTATGTTGAATTGGAAAGAAGTAGAGAACAAGGCTACTCTCTTTATTCCATCACCCTTTTGTCTTTATTTGGATTGGGCAAACTCTATGTAACATTCAAAAGGATAGATACAACTTGAGGCTCCCCAAAACTCCTTCATTCCTCAAATTCATCTTCTCTATAATCCTCCTCCTGCAACTCTTTTGAGAGGGCCATGCTTACGTCCTTAATAGGAGGTTGAGGAGATTTTCCATGATCCTTTTTCCTCCAAACAATATGCAATCTCCTATTTCTCAAGAAGCCCATCATTACATGATGAGCTTTGAGGCAACTATGAGTATAGACATCTTGAAATCAACCACTCATTTTTTACTCATATAATTAATTAAATAAATATTTAAGTAATTACCATAATTCATCACTTTTTCATATTCTCATAATTAATTAAATAATTATTATTTAATTAACATCCATTCTTTTAAGGAACTAAATTCTTCCTTCATTGTTCTTATCCTAAAAAGAATGAGAGCTAACTCCTTTGGTGAATTTCATCCTATCAACTTATGTAACTCAATTTATAATTTTTTCTCTAGAATTATTGCATCCAAGCTGCAATTCATTCTTTCTAAGTTGATTTCTACCTAGAAAAGTGATTTTTTCAAAGGAAGGTAGATTCTTGACTCTATTATTGCCATACATGAGGTGTTGCACTCCTTATCAATAAGTGAAAAGGAAGGGTTTATGTTAAAAATTGATCTCTTGAAAGCTTATGAAAAGGAAAGATGGTATTTTCTACTAAAAGTTATGGATAAGTTTGGTTTTCACAATAACTTCTTAAACCTAATCTTTGAGATGATCTCAACTCCAAATTTTTCTATCTTGATCAATGGTTCCCCGTCAAGATTTTTTAAGCCCACAAGAGGTATTAGATAAGAAGATCCAATATCTTCTATTTTTTTTCTGATTATGATGGAAGCTCTAGCCAAAAACATATCAAAAGCTATTTTGATGGAATATTGAAGGGTTTTTATCTTGCTTCCTCAAGCCCTTGGCCTCACATCAAAAATTTGTTGATGATACTATTTTAATTGGGGAAGCATTTGCTCAAGAGGCTAGATAGTTAACATATATATTGCAAGACTATGAAGCAACTTCTAGACAAAAATGTAGTCTTGTGAAAAGTACCTTATTTTTCATGAACACTCTAGTGCATAAACAAGCTAAGAATTCCTGAATTATGCAGTACAAAGTGGATTCTCTTCTGTCAATTTACTTGGAACTTGGACTTTACTTTGATAGGCCCCCTAATTCCTTTTGGAGTGATCTTATCAATAATTTTCTTTATAAATTAGCATGCTAGAAGGGAGCTCTTTTGAGTCAAGCCAGTAAAGTTCAACTTTCAAAGGTTACTTTGAAAAAGTCACCAATGTAAGCTTTGAGTCTTTTTAAAATATCTATGAATTTTGTAGAGAAGCTTGACCAATTTTTTAAAAACTTCATATGGGAAAGGGCTGTGGAGAGAAAACATATCCATCTTGTGGCCTAGGAGAGTCTCTATAGGCCTAAGAAAAATAGTGTTCAAGGAAGAAGAAAGATCAAAGATTTTAATCAAGCCCTTATGGAAAAGATTGCTTGGAGGTTGATGTTTGATAAAAAGGATTGGTCGGAAATCATTGAAATAAAATATCTTATTCATCATGGGAATTTCCAATTTTCTTGGGAAAGGTTAGGTCTACCTCTAGGTTTTACCATTTAGAATAATATTGGGGATAACATGTATCTTCTTAAAAAAGGTGCTAAATGGAAACTTGGAAATGGTGTGTTGATTAAATTTTGGGATGATTGTTGGCCCATTGATTATCCTTTGTCTTCTATTAAATGGGTTGAACATTTGAAATGAGAGTGTGTGCAGAATTTTTGTGTTAAGGTTGCCAATTATCTAGATTCAAGGTCTTTGAAGCCACTTTGTGTTTTGTTCTCTATTGCCCCTCTTGCAGCTAGTGCTACTAAGTTGGAGTCTTTTCTTGTTTTCCCCATGTTCCCCTATTTCCCAAGGAGGATTCTCTAGCTTGGAGTCTTTCCCTTGCTGGCTCTTCTATGGTTGCCTCAAGTTGCTCTATCCTTTCTTGTGATTCCTTCCCATTTTGGGCCAAGGTTTCGATCCCGATCTTGACTTCCAAGCTAAACATTTTTTTCTATATTTTGGTTCAAAAGAAGGTTCTTACCCTAGATAACTTGGTGAAGTGTGGTTTGTATTATCCCAATTAGTGTAGTCTTTGTGAAGCTAATGTTGATTGTGTCTATCACTTTATATTGGTTCGCTCCTTTTCTCAAGAGGTTTGGGGTTCCCTCTTTTCAATTTGGAATGTGAGTTGGGTTTTCCCTCCTTCCCTTGAGGAATTTTGGGTCCAATATGTGTCCCCCTCTTCTAATCCCCTCTATGAATCTCATGTGGTCCATCTTGCTTCCACATGTGGCCTAAGGCTTATGGAAAGATAAAAATAATAGGATCTTTAGAGACAAGAAATGTTACCCTTTTAGAGTGGCTTCCAAAATTTATTTGGATGTTAAAAAAAAAAATCTCTATGGGGATTTTAGATATTTTGAGGTTGAACACTAAAGTTTATATGTCTTTCTCTAACATCCTTATTACAAACAAAAATAGAATTTAAACTTTTCCATAAATTTCTTTGACCTCTCTAACCCTAAGTCTTTAAGAGAGAGTGTTGTTTGGAACCCTCCTCCTATTAGTTGGATTAAAGATAGTTTTGATGGGGCTTCTAAGAGTAACCCTAGTCTTGTTGGGTGTGGGGGTGTTTTGGGAAATGGTCGAGGTTATTTGATTTTGAGTTTTGCTACTCCTTTATGGATCTAGACTAGCCATTTTTGGAAGCAATTGATATCTTTAATATTAATAAAAAAATTCTTTCTAAGGGTTTTAATAACATCATCATTGAAGTGGAATTGTTGAATATAATTCAATGTGTAAGGGGGATTCAAAATCCTTGATCAATGATTGGTAACCTTATTAATTACTCCATCCAAATTACTAAAGGGTTTTTTGGCAACACTTTTCAACATGTGTACTATGAGGGGAATGGTTTAGCTGATCCCCTCACCAATATTAGTGTCACTATCAATCAAAGACAAATTTGGGAAGATATTTTGTCCCTTCCCATGAGTGAAAATTTATGTCAAGCTAATGATATTAAGGTACAATGTGGTTTATATCATATGGTTAATTATGCCTAGATGAGGAGATTTAATGCTTACTAATCTTGACTTTTAGTTGGTTCCAAAGGTTCTAAAGCTATTTATAGCTAAGCAATTTCTATGAGGAGAAGACTAAGAGTCTAAAAGATACTATTAATTTCAAGGTAACTATAAGTAGAAGTGATGCTAGTGATAAAAAATGGGAGACAAAAGAAACAAGGTTGAGACACCTAACTATGAGGTCATCCATTGTAATCCCAAGGTATGGAAGATTTTGATGGAGAGGGGTTTTCCCACTTTTACGAAGTGTATATATGGTCATAATCTTGAGGTTTCCAAAGGATTCACCAAGTATTGGGAAAATAGGAAAGTGACTATGTTTGGTTGGGACTGTAGCATCAATGAGGATCTCATTTCTCATGTTATGGGGCTTTGATGACTAGAAGAAAAGTGCATAGAGACAAAATTTTGGGAGGAAGAAATGTGGTTGTTATTTAAGGGAAATAAGAGATAGAAATAAGTGAAATTTCACTTTGGATATGAAAGGACCTTGCACAAGCTGGTTTGGGCTATTGTGGCGAAAGTTATCATGAGGTATGTCACCCTAAATGGAATATATAAATCTATATATGGCTATCATTTTATAGTTTTGAGCCACTTTCACCATAAAATGTATGTGTCTTTCCCTTTTTATGCATTGGTTTCTATGGAAATTTCCATCAAATACTTTAGGAAGGATCTAAACATGATGCCAATTAACCAAGGCCTTATGCTACTTTTGGTGAATTACATGAAATAAAACACCCCTAGAAAGGTTATCAGTCTTAAACCCATGTATACCCTTTCGAATGAAGACACTACTAATGCTTCATCCTCTAAGAATATGAAGGAGGACACTGATGTGGAGGAGGAAGGTGATGATGAAGGGCATTATAGTCAAGAGGTTGTTGGGCCTTACTTAGACCCATACTATAATGAAATATAAGAAGTGCTTAAGTCTATTCAAAGAAAGAGAACTTTGAGGAAGAAATACCCCAATTCCCTTCTAATGACTAGAGAAAAAGGAAAGAGAGAGTCTTTGGACCTATGGGTGGTGATACTAATGAGTATTTATAAGAGGATGTATAGAAAGAGAAGATACTCAAACTAAACACCCCCACCTCTCATAAGAAATCAAATGAAAATAATGTCTTTGGGTTAGATGGTGCTACTAGGGATGTGATGGGTGTGGAAAAAGAGGTTGGGAGTAATGAAGATTAGGAGTTGGGTATGGAAACTAAAGAGGGCCTTCTCAACCCAAGTGTGAGGTGAGATGGAAAGGTTAAATTTGTGGAACCTAAGGCTAGGATCCCTTTCCCCACCATATCTTACCCTATGCTAGATGTGGAGAAGGTTTTTATATAGTTATTCTTCATAGCTTCTAGTCGAGAGTAATTGGTGCAAGTGTTGGGAATGGTGAGGAATGATGTGTCTTCAAAACATTTAATGACTAAATGGTTTTTAATTGAGTTAATCACTTGAACATCAGGTTGGACAACATGTAAAAAATATTATCTAGAGAAGTGTAATCCAAGAACATGATGAGACCATCCTTCAAGGATGAGATTCCATCCATAAAATTAGGCACTTCGAGAAGGAGTTGGTTAATATCAATAATATGGTGTTTGGTATGGAGAATAAGGAGAAGGAAACAAATGAAAGACTTGCCTCCCTAGATAAATAATACAAATTTAGAAATGATATATTGGAGAAAATTGTATAGGTGAGTCAATGCACCATAAGAAACAATGCTACAAGGATCAAGATTTTAACTAATAAGATGAAAAGAAATAGAAGAGTGGTAGATCAAGCAAGATGTGGATGTTGTAGCTGGAGCTAAATGAGGACAAGGGAAAGCAAGAAGAATTCATTTGAAGCTAAAAAAATGATCTAATCATGTGCACTAAGCTCCAACAAGACTTTTTTTTTTTTTTAGACTGTAGGAATCGGGTAGCACGACCCCATATAAACTGCAGTGCGCCTGGTAAACTTTTTGACCGATGGCGCGACACACACCACGGAGACTAGACCTCATGACCAACCTCCTGCAATAGGAAATATTTAGCCAATCGAGCTAGGGCCCCAACCCCTCCAACAAGACTTTTATGTGCAAGAGCTTGAATCAATTTATACCTTGAAGCATATCAAGTGTTTTTCTCTATGTATGTTCTTTTTTGGGGTGTTATCTGTCTATGTTGGAGGTTTTCTTTTCAAACATTTTGTTGTGCTCTAGCTAATAATTTGTTGTTATATGTTTTAATGTAGTAGGGTTTTGGGGATTCTTCTAAACTTATTTTTCCCTTAACCAAAATCATGTGTTAGAAGGTCAAAGGCTACAATAGAACCTATTGTAGGCTACTACAAAAGACTTGTTATACTAGGAAAATATATTAGATACCTCTAGGAGTCATGTCCCTTCAAGGGAATGTATGTATATATGCCATGTAAATCATATGTAGAAGAGATAGGAAGATAGATAAGAGATAAGATAGATATATGCATACACTATTGTGAAGCAGATACTGATACTTGCTCTTGTATGAGATTCTAGTATAATATAAAGGAGTTATAAGGGTTATATATTTGTGTGCAATGGATGTATAGATGTTTCTTTTGATGTTTATATGATATATGTTAAGTATTCGTTCTAGAATGTTACCGCAAATGCTTGTTTCTCTTATTGTATCTCATGGGGTATAAATAGGCTACATAAGAAGTACTGGGTATAGATCTTCAAATTGTACTCCCCCATTTCTCTTGATAACAAATTGGTTCCATTTCCAGTACCCTGAAGAGAATAATAAAGGAATTAGAAGCATGAAAAGAGAAAAGGAGGAAATTTGGAAGAAAATTAAATCATGTCAAACCCTAAGGGAAGCCTCTATGGGAGGGGGTAGGACATTAGGGGATGTTGAATGGAAAGGGGAAGGGATCTGAAAGATCCTTGAAAAGGATGCAACTGTTCAATATTTTCTTTCAAAATCTAGATATACATATAGAAGAAGAATGGAAGTCTAGACCAAGAAAACATATGGGAATATGAGAAAACAGAAGAAAAAGAGAGATACTTGAAATCATAAAATTAGGTATGGAAATGAATGCAAAAGAAAGAAGGATAAAAAAAATTAGGAAAGAGAGGAAAGGTACCTCAAAAGAGAAACAAAAAAGAGAGAGAAAGAGCAAGCTAGAAAAATGATAGAATAAATTCTAAATAAAAGAGGGGAGCGTGCCAAGAAGGATGTTGTTGAGCACACTGATGTGGGTGTAGCCAATAATATGAAAGAAAGAAGAAACAAAACAAAATACAAGAATGCTACAAAGGAGCATAATGAAGAAGCAATGAAAAATAATCTTCATCCTAATAATTTATTAACTAAGCAAGAACCAGTACCGATTATAATGAAGAGACACATTTAAAAATGAAGAGTTATGAGGAACATACATCAACCCTAGACCAAGAGTCACCCCTTATGCCAAATATAACACATATAAATATAGACAAAGGAGAAGTGGAAGGTAGGAAACCAGAATTGTTGAAAAATTACTCAATGAATTGGGATATTTTGGAAAGTAATAATCAAAATATTGAGTGGAGAATTACAGAAGAACAAAGTGATTGGAAAAATTTAGAAATTAACATTGAGACTAGTTCCATATTTATTAGTCAAAGAAGCAATACCACAAGTCAAGAAGAGAAATCATCACAGGAAGATGAAATGGGCACAATGAGGAAGATTCCTATCTTTGAAAAGGAAACCAAAAATACCACATAACATATTTTCTTATTGGAAACAATGTGGAAAAGTTGGAATGAGCAACGTGAAATTATTCGACTTCATCGGTTCCCTAAGAGATGAGCCATTAAACTAGTACCGTAAATCATATCCACAAAATAATAAGACCTAGGATGAGGTGAAGCAAGCATTTTTTGAGAATTTTGATAGTTCAGAAACCCCTACAGAAGGAGTAAGCAAGTTAAGGGAATTATACAATGGGAAGATGAATCTATCCTAGAATTTTATAGGATGTTCTTGAAGAAGTAACCCGACAGTTAGAAGAACCATTGAATGATAAAAAAAGAGAGTGGTTACTCTCTGCAATAACCTCAAAACTTAGAATAGCTTTAGATGGAAAATACTTTGACTCGTATTCAAAACTAGTCACACTAGCTTGCTGGATAGAAGGCCAGTCATGGCAAAAAATAGAGAAAAAAAAGAAATTAAGAAGATGAAACGATTACAATTAGAAATGGATCAATTTTTTCTAAGACAATAAATCATAAAATAGGAGATAGGACCACAAAGGCATAATATATGGTGCTCATATTTTGGTAGAGAGGGGCATATGTGGAATGAATTTCCCAAAGAAATTGAAGAAAAGAAGGTGAATGCATTAAGAGTTGATCTCTGCATAATTAATAAACCAAACTCTATATATTGAAGAAATTGTGGACAATGGGATGATCATACAACCTTGGAGTACCAATCCCAATTATTCTAGGTAAAATAAGACCAAAATGTCAATAGAACAATGGTATATGTCCAAGGATTGGTGAAAATACTATTGTATCCATGGGATCATGGTTACAAGGTACCACCATGGCAAAAAACAAAAGAAATGTCAAATTCCATTCAAATTTTGGAACCATACAACAACAATGGTTCATTCCAGGGAGGAAGAGGTTGTGACCAAGGAAGAGGAAGAAGATCATATGCCACATGCTTCAATTGCAAAAAACTAGGACATTTTATGATTGAATGTTGGGGTGAAAGGAGAAAATAGTGCAAATTTTATGGTCAAGAGGGCCATGATGATTTTAACTATGAAAAGGCATGCCAACACTACAAAAATACACAACTGCAAGGTCAAAGTGATAAACAACAAGACTCAAATTCAACTAGGGGGAAAGACTCCTCCATAAAGTACCTAAGAACCCTACGGAAGAAATAAGGTGACTCAAATTCAACTAGGGGGCAAGACTCCTCCATAAAGTACCTAAGAACCCTACAAAATAAATAGGGTGACTCAAATTCAACTAGGGGGCAAGAATCCTCCATAAAGTACCTAAGAACCTTACGAAAGAAATAAGGTGTCGTAAGAGGGATGAGGGATACACCATAGAGGAGAGTAGTACCAAATAATAATATTGCACAGAGTCTAGGCCTAAGAAAAAGGGTAGGGCAACAATAATGACTAGATAGGGTATTGATACCGAAAGATAAAATGTGGTAACCACAAAGGAAGAAAGCTTTGGAGAAGAAGTATTTCACCCTAGTAAAGAGAAACATGATCAAATATTAAAACAAACCAAGAGAATAATTTAGCAAGAGAAAATAAAGGGGAGAGAGAGAGAGAGGGAAGAATAGATACTTTTTAGAACAAGAGGTGAAAGCACTCAAACAACTAGCACAAATGGAAAGACAATATTTACTTAAATTTGAAACAATTTTTCATAGGTCCAAATAGTCATAAAACATTGGAAGACTCGACCTATAATGATCAATCTTTGCATTTATCACAAAATGATCCCTAAAGTGATGGTTGACTTAGGATAAAATGTAAACTTAATTCCCAAGAGAATCTAGGAGTATCTAGGGAAACCAACGTTAGAGCACGCACCATACAATATTTTCTTAGAAAATGGTACTAGGATGAAGACCCTAGGTACCTAGAGGAATGTAGAAGTCAGTGTGAGCGGGGTAAAACAAATGGTAGAATTTTAAGTGGTTATAATGAAGAAAACCTTTGATTCATTTGATGTATTTTTTGGATTAAGATGGTTTGTAGACTTCCAGAGAGTAATACATTCCAAGAAGGAAGAGATCTCATTCCACATAACAAAAGGGTGGTTCACATCCCCCTGGGTAGAAATCAAGAAGAGTTATATGTAGATTAAATAAATGTAGAGGATTATAAGGATTATAATAGGACTATAAACACCATAACTACACTACCTAAAATTGAAGCCTTGGAGGGGCCTAATTTAGAAGGAGAGATTGAGATAAATGACACTGAGGGGAGCACTGAAAGCGAGACTATACTAGAGGCATAGATGCAAGATGAACAAGAGGTGTGTTCTCCTAGAATCTTTAGTTCTTGGAGAGTATTTATGACAATAAGAACACCAACAAAAGAAGGTATTGTAGCACAAGGCATGTTTGGTACTATAGGAAGTGATAAGGAGGACAATAATGAAGTTTCTCATCAAGTCTATCATATTGTTGTAAAAGAGGGGGTGCAATACCCTTGAGACTCAAGACAAGAGGAGTCTTCAAGGAGAAACTAGCCCTCAATTACATCAAGGAATAAATATTAGGTGCCAATATAAAAATAGATAATATTTGTACAACTTAATTAAATGAATATTAAACTATCTAAGATAAGAATGATAAGAATACTCAATAAAAAATGAGGATAAATTACTGGTGCAGGAGCACCTACACCTCATCCTTCATTTTTAATTATTTGATGGTGAATGATGGTTAGTTGGTTATTATGAATATTCTTGAGGTATTTTGTCATGAATAAGTTCTAACAAGACCATCAAGCATGTTATAGTGTGAGTTTTTGAGTTTTGGAGTCAAAATGTAGAAAATTGCAATCTTGCAAAAATGTTGTCATGTAAGCCTTGAGAAGGAAAAATCATAAATTTGTGCTTGGATATGAAAGTTTGAGGTTTAAATGTTGTAATAAGGATATTTTGAAGCCATTAGAGTGGTTTTAGGAGTCATAAGAGTTTAGGATTAAAAGTTGTTTCACAAAATGCAAAGTTGTCATGCTGACAATATGATGTAATCTCATTTTAATGTTGTAAACACCTTAACAACAACTCCTTTACTCAAAAATTAGTTAAAGGACATTGGGGAGGATGGTAACATGTTTATAAAGCCTCCATGGGGTTGATACATGAAGGTTGTTGAAGTTTTGAAGCACCAATACAAAGAAAACTCTATTTTTTTTTTCTGATTTTACAACATTTTTTCCTATTCTTGTGCATGGTACGGTTTGGTACTTCACTGTACGGACTTATAATGTATATGGATTGAAAGAGGGAATATTATTCATTATTTTGGTGGTGATTTTAGTTAATTTCATCAAGTATTGAGTAAGTTACATCAATTTTAGTGAAAGTGAGTCTGAAACCTTGCAAAATAAGGGTTTGATCACCAAAATGGATGTAATTCCCATTTCCACCATGGGAAAAATTTGAAACTTGGTGGATTGGTAGATTTAGGACTCCTTTAAATGCTTCAATTTGTTTCATATTGAAAAATGGAGGTTTGCAAAAGTTATGTGATGCCCTAGGTCTGGTTTTTGCTTTGTACAGTCTAAAATGTGATCATTTGAATACATTATTTGTTGTTTTCTAAGTACTTGAGGAAATAGAATGGATGGAAATCATGGAACAGGTCTTGGGGAATCTGTTTGAGTATTTTAAAGGAATTAGGGGTGTTGGGGTGTGCCTTGACAAGTTGAAAGCTTCCTTTTACAGGCCTAGTTAAGCCTTGCTTGTGGCTTGTAAATCAATCTTTTGATACATTTGTTTTGGGTGTTTGATCCTATGCTTTTGGGAACTTGTGGAGGATGGTGTTAGGATTCTAAAACCATGTTTCATGGTTTGGTTAATTCCTTTAATCAGATTTTATTTTGACTGTCCTATTGGTGAATGTTACAAAGTTGCATGGGCTTGTGTAGGAGTGATGGAAGAATGGATGTTTTTGGGTGCAAGGTCTGTTTGTTTGGTCATGTTGTGTTGTGTGAAGAGTGTTTACATCATACCCAAGTCCTGTTGAGATTTCTGGTTGTGTGAGTCAAGTTGAGTGGTCAATTTGCATTGTTGAGGGGAATAGTGAAGTTGATGTGTGCATATAGAGTATTTGAGAGAAGCGTTTGGGAAAAGGTGTTGCTTCCCTGCCACTCTGCATCAATTACAATCTATGATTTACAAAAACAAAAACTACATATCTCATATATTTCACCCCTGAGAGGGTTAAGCCTTGGACATGGATGAAAATGTGTTGCAAGGATGTTTGCACCTTGTGCTATCATCCCTATCAAAATAGAGAGTAAAACCTTTAAATCTACAATGTCTAGTCTCTCAAGTTTGTAAATATGCACACAAAACAAAGAGGGAAAATTTTTGGGGTTGTTTTAGGGCTTTCCTTAATCAAACCCCTATTTTGGTGTTTCCACTTCCACGAATAGCTAGATATATAAAGATAGACAAAAGGGCATGAAATGTAAAGACATGTGATAGAAATAAACCTTGCTAAGTAGGAGAGCCCCTATCATGAATAGATAGATAGAAAAGATCAAATAGAAAATGGTAAATAGACAAGACAAGTAGACACGAGAGCATTAGCAACAACAAATGGCTCCCCTCTTGGCTTGATAGACATGATGTGCTATCTTGCAAGAGAGACTTGACTAAATTGTTTTGATAGAAATGTGGCAAAGCTTTGCTAGAGAGAATGAGAAAGAATGAGAGGAATGAAGTAGAATGAGAGATCAAATGAGAGAGAGTGAGAATGAATGAGAATGAGAGTGAAAAGATGAGTTTTGTGAGGCTACATGGGTGGGAAGAGTCATTACACTTATGTTCTTACAGCTGCAATGACATGTGCCATAGGCAAAGGATGCGAGATATTCTCATTTGAATCTCAAAAATTTTGGGGACGCTAATGCATCACATGGATGTTTGCACATTACACGAATGTACTACTCAAAATTTTCTAAGAATGAGGCATCTAGGCTGTTAACACTTCATTATTGTCCCCTATGAAGACAAAATTATGAAATTCCAACTCATTTTTTTGTCATTATTATGGAAGGTCATCATAAATGTGATGGTTTAGATGAGCTAAATTTTGAGAAAAGAATAGTCGCACTAAAGTAGTTAAGAAGACAAATTTTGAGATTGAAATTTTGATAATTTTACAAATTTTTGCTAAAAAGGATATTGTAGACACTAGAAAGGCCGAGCAAGAAGATATGGATGATGCCCCAACATTTGAGCTCAGTGAGAAACTATAGTGCCTGGCATGAAGTTTTGTTCTACAAAAATTAAAATTGAGTTAGTTTCGAAATCAAAAGAAGCTACCATGACAAGAGAAATGATTAAGAAAATTTTGATGAATCAAAAGAAAAATATAATGAAGAGGTGAGTATATTCCCACTCCTTTTTTCCTATAGCTAATTGGTGTGAAATAAGAAGGATGGAAGGAACATTTTTGCCACAAAAAGGGAAAAAATGAGCCTATATATGTTGGGGTGAGCCCATGGAAGGGTCATTTTCACTATTCACAATGAGGACTTTGTTGACTTCTCGAGAGAGGTGTCAACAAAATGCCTCATATATGAGATTTAAAACCACCATGAATCAATTATTTATGCACTGATGTGGTGAGGGGTGACCCACCTAATGAGGTATGCAAAAAAAAATCACCCAACTTGTCATTTCAATGGAGTTTTCTAGCAGTTTAGTTTTCTCAAGGAACACATGCATCCAACCATCAACATCCTTCGGTCATGCTAGCATCCATCTAGTGCACTATCATCAGCCTACTATTTGGACTCAAAGGTTAGTGTGTCACACAGATGTTTGCGCAATGCACTTTAGTCTCAAAGGTAGACTTAGGAAATTTAGAGAATATTTGATGATGTAGACTTAAAATATTTGTGATTTGTAGATCATTTTGACATGAGATTTTATGCTTTTGTACAAGTGGTTTGAGGTTAAAGAGAATAGAGGTGAGGGAATTTTGTCATTGTTGTGCAGCCGTAACAATGAGATCAACATCGATGACTATGAATTATTGTAGCACACCAAGTGCTGGTGGGTGATGCCAAAGATCTGCTTTCACACACCTATGCTCATGACCCTAATGGAGCGACGGGATGCAAATACATTGATATTTCATCTCCTTATCTGGGAAATGATAGTGACATTAGAGGAGGTCTACCACATCCTACGACTACCCATTTGTGGAGAGTGGGTGGCATATGAGGAGGGAATGATGGCCCAAGAAGCCCAAGCTACACAACAATATTGCCTCAATCACGTGGTCTTGGAGGAAATGAAAAGCCATATCTACATGTGCTGGTAGGAGCAAGGGCATGTAGTGATTCCACTAGTTCAATGAGTGATGATTGTGACCATCATGCTATAGGTCATGATGGATGGGCTAGTCTCACCTTCATGAGGGCATCATCCTCTGTATTTGAGTCATGGAGGAGAATAGGATAGTATTTTCCTAGGGTCAAAGCATGCTCGCACACCTCTATCACAACCTTGGGTGATACATCATTATGAGTATCATAGCCTTACCGTTTGTGCACTACTTCAGGTGTAGGTATTCAAGCACATCTGATGCACGAAGTTGACTGGGTATCCCTTGGGTCTGCCATATGGATCACTGCAAGCACACACGTACCCCCTTATACACAATTGGTGGTATGAAAACTTACAATTTAAGGATGTAGGATATTAGATGGCACCCCTATAGGCATATGGGGACCCGACCATCTAACAGGAGGCACCTGTTGAGGATGTAGCGCAATCAACTCCAGCTAGGTGATCAAATCATATCATCATATTATACTACTAGCATCAGGTCCCCCGTTAGTTTAAGCAGGTGTAGGTCATCCCCCAGTAGCTCCCATGTACATACGATCCCACAAGAGCATGGCATGAGTGGGAGACCAACCTCACCAACCTCATCCAACATTATGGACATTACACTCAATGGTGACAATGGTTTGGATGAGGACCAACCTGAGGCCCTTGTGAACAATGATATTGGCATTGTAGTTAGCTTTACTGACTGGTGGCTGATAGTAGGTCCCACCCCAATTTTCCTATAAAGTGCCCTTGTGATTCACGCTGGTGCTCAAGAGTTGAATGGCGAGGGATGAAAAAGAAGAAATGAGGGTGATGAGGCAAAGACAAGTGGAGTAGTAGAGAGGCCAAGGAAACAACAACGATTTGCATCACTCATGTGCAATCCACTAGTTTTGGTGGCTCCACCTACCATCCAAATAGTCATGCCTCCTTGGGAAATAGTGACAATGTTGAGTATTGTGTCTAGAAGTGGTGCTCCACCCCTAAACCCATATTGGCAAGCTAGGGACCTGAGTACAAGTATGGTGCATTTCATTTCATTTCATTTTAGTTACTTTTATTTTAGTTTTCTCATGTACATATATGTATACTCTGATGGTATGGTACTGATATTGTCCACTTTCTCTATTTTTGTAGTGCTCATACAATATTGATTGGATTTCTTTTAGTAATGCATATCAAAGGCAATCCAAACCATCTAGATTGGGGGGCCATCTTGTATGCCTATAGGCAACCTACATCAAGGCATCATGCCCCATTATTCAATCATATAGTGCATCTCAAGATGGCTTACGAGGAGGCCCAAGTGGAATTGGTCCAACAAACTATCGAGCTGATTGTGATCGTCGAGCAAAGGTAATAATGAGTTGGCTCCTTACTATGCTATTCAAGTGAAATCAGGTTGTAGTGAGATCAGGTTGTGACATGGGCTATGAGTGTTGAGAAGGCACGTGATGCCTTGCAGAGCCAAGTTGATGACCTCGATAGGAAGGTGGAGGTAGTAAGGATAACACCCCTAGTGCTCAAGATCCTCATGTGTAGTAGCTCAGAGATGAGCTATAGTAGGCCCAAGAGCAGGAGGATTTTCTATTGGACTATGTCACAACATTCCAAGAGGAGATGACAAAGCTACGAGGAGAAATATGAGGGCTATGATTATGGAGCATGTTCATGTTGCGGTCATATCGATCACACTCTTATGCATCTATCCAACATCTGCCTCCACCACCACCAACGCCAAAGGGCTCAAGAATCTATGCACCCAAGGGCTAGGAGCCAATTTTTTGATGTACCATATCAGTGATGTATATCATTTTTTGTTGGATAGATTCATATACAGATATACAAACACCACATTTTTCCATAGTGCTATGATACATGTACATGAAATTTTTGATATATATATATTGGTTCAATAGTATGATATGTTCTTTATGTGTATCTTTCTTTTTCATGTATGATTATGTGATGGATATATTTTTATGGATGTATGCTTAGATTAGATGCTATCATGATATCATCTATGACATAATAAACACACATTAGATGTATGCTTAATTAAATACAATGATGATCTAATGCCTAACCAAAAGAGTTAATCAAACACAATGCATAGATACATCGCATAATAATAAAATACATGTATATATAATTCGTAATTCAAGAGATTAACTACATACATAAGTTTTTACATCAGAACACAAATTAAAAAGAGATTATGTGTTAATGAAGAAATTTCATAGCATAACAAACTACGATCCCTAAAGAGAGATAAGTGTAATTTTCATGCCACATAGACCCTATGCATAGTATCGATGGTGATACATTGTATTGACCAGTTATTTTAGAGGCATACCATCCATAGATGATAATCCATATGCACCAGAACCATATGTAAAGGTGATTATGTAAGGACCTAACTAATTAGGGTTGAACTTCCCTTTTTGATTAGGTGTCGCATTTACATTTCTTTGGTTCTCATAGAGAACAAGATCATCTACCTTGAAAGAATAGGAAAGAAAACCTTGATTATAATACTTAGAAATAGATCTTTGATAATCTTGGAGATGTTTGAGGACCTACAATTGACATTCATCGAGCAACTCAAGATAGTTGATAAATTCAACATAGTAAGTGTCATCATCAATCAACCCTTTCAGGGAAACTCGAAGATAGAATTTCCAACTCTGATGGCATGTGATAGCCTCAACACCATACACAAGGTTATATAGGATTGCACCAATATTCATAAAAATTCTCATGCAATAGGCCCACAAGGAGTACACCAATTGAGTATGCCAATCTTTACCATGTTTGTTTACTATGTTTTGAAGGATTGGCTCAAGAGTTTTATTAGACATTTCAACTTGGCCATTATATTGAGGATAATAAGGCATAGAAAATTGATGTTGAATGTGAATTTTTTCTAGGAATTGCTTCACCTCTTTGTTCTTAAATAAATTACTATTGTTAGAGACAAGGGTAGAAAGCAATTTGAAATGAGCAATGATATTGTTTAGAAGAAAGCTAAAGATTGCTTTAGTGTTAGTGGATTGAAGGGGAATAGCTTCAAACCACTTCATAAAGTAATCAGTAGCAGTAATGATGATGGTATGTCCTTTAGAAGAAGGAGGTGATATTTTTTTGATAATATCCAACCCTCATTTTGCAAATGGCCAAGGAGAGGTTTGATTTTGAAGCTCTTGTGCAGGAGCTCAAATGTGATTGTTGTGTTGTTGATGTTTAGGATAATTCTTGGCAAAGGAAAAGAAGTATTGCTCCATTGTTTTCCAATAGTATTCCATATGAATCAATTTATGCACTAAGGATTTTCCTCGAAAATGTCCACCCCTAGAGCCTAAATGAGCTTCTTGAAGGGCACAAAGTATTTAAGCCTTAGTGAGACACTGAAGAAGAAGACCATTATAATATTTTTGATAAAGAACATCAACTAAGATAATATATCAAGATGAAATATTTTTTATTTGAGTGTGAGAATTTTTAGTTGCATCATTAGGAAATTTCCAGTCTTCAGATAATCATAAATGTGAGAATACCATTCCCCTAAGTCTATGCAAGCACATACAAGACTGTCAAGTTTGGGTTGATCCAAGACAACAAGAGAGTGGAGAATCTAAACCACAAAGTGGTACTCTTCTACACCATTGTCCAAGGTCACAAGGGAGGTTGTACTCACCATTGCATCCATGTGGTGATTTTATCTCCTAGGAACACTATATGTTAGAAAGGAAGAGAATTGATCAAGAAAGGATAGAGACAAATCTTGATAATGAGATACCTTACTCTGCTTAGATTGATATAATCTCGTGGTTTGATTTATATTGAGTTTTGAATCACCATGAATGATAATATGTTTAATGTTCAATTCCATTGTGACACGTAAGCTGGAAATAAGGGCTTCCTACTTGAAAATGTTATTGGTGCAATGAAATTTTAATTGGAAAGACAAAGGAATCAACTTACCCTCAGGTGAGATTAAAATTACTTCCAACCTGGAGCCAGTTTGACAACTTGATCCATTGAAATACATCTCCCACACAATTTAATGGTCTAATGCAAATAAATTTTGATCCAAAAGTAAATCCAGATTAGGGAAGGAGTGAGATGAGGGAGCTTCTACCAAATGATTAGTAACAACCTATCCCTTAATTTCTTTTTGAGTTACGAACTTTATGTCAAACTCAGAGAGCAACATTACCCATTTTTCTAACCTTCCCAAAATATTGGTTCTAGTAAATAAATATTTAAGTAGATCACATTTTACAATTAGGGTTTCTACGTGGAGAATATAATGTCGTAGCTTCTACATTGTGAAAATGAGAGCAAGACATTATTCTCCATAGCAGAATATCAAGTCTCATAATCAACCAGAATATGACTAATGTAGTAGACTACTCTTCCTTTACTATCATCATCATGTTGAGCTAACAAAGTTGTTAAAGCATGAGGTAATGTAGAGATATAAATTAAAAATGGTCTATCCTTCATAGCCAACATCAAATTAGGAGGATTGGCCAATTAACTTTTGGTAGACTCAAAATATTTGTCACACTCAACATCCCATAAAAAATGGACATTTTCTTCAATAGACACGTGAATGGAAGAGTGTGATTAACCAACTGAGATATAAATCTATGAATCACCTAAATTTTCCCTTGAAAACTATGTAGTTGAGAGATGCTTTTTAGTGGAGGCATGTTAACTATTACATCAATTTTATTTGTGTCAACTTTGATTCAATGATGAGAGATGATAAACCCTAAAATCTTGTTGATACCTATGCCAAAGATATACTTAAGGGGATTTAATCTCATCTTATAGAGTCAAAGCCTCTCAAAAATAAGATGGATATTTTTGACATGATCTTGATGAGTCATAGACTTAGCTAAGGTGTCATCGACACAATCTTCTAGAATCTTGTGAATGAAATCATTAAAGATAAGGGTCATTGCTCATTGGTAAGTTTCTTGAACATTTTTTAACCCAAATGACATTCCTACATAACATAAGGTACCCCAAGGGGTAGTGAATGTTGTCTTATACTGATCTTTTTGGTTAATATGGATTTGATTGTATCTTTAGAAGCCATCCATAAAAGCTAGTAAGGAATGGATTGAGTTGAATCCACAATGATATCGATATTAGGCAATAGAAAATAATCTTGAAGAGAAGCCTTATTGATATCATGAAAATTGATACAAATACGAATATGACCATCAAGTTTACTAACAACAACTATATTTGATATCCAAGGTGAATAGTCAATAGGACAAATAAAACCAGCTTTTAGAATCTTTTCTATCTCATTCTTGACTAATAAAGCAACCATGGGATTCATCTTACATATTTTTTTTTTAATAGGATTAGCATTAGGACATAGAATGATATTGTGAACTACCACAAACTCATTAATACCAGGTATATCCTCATATGACCAAGAAAATATATTAGGATGGGAATGTAATAGATCAACATATTGTTTAGAATCTTCTGAAGAAAGACATTTCCCAATCTTAATCACCTTTTCAAAAGATTTAGGATCCATGAAAATGTTAGAAGTATCCCCTTTAAGGAGAGTTATATGATCTTTAGCATGATGTGTAGGAGTACTATCATCCATATTAGATAAAGAACCCTCCTCATTAATACTCATAACAAATTCTCCAAAATATGCATGTTTGTTCAAGCAATATGTGAATTGTCGTTTATGGTGATAATAAGGTAAGTTAGAGTAGGTACTTAAGAATTATTCTAGTGCTTCATTTGAGGATAAAGCATCTAGAGGAACTTAATTAGGGGATACTTTACTTTCAATAAATTTAGGATGAACTAATTTAAGAGGTTTGGCGAAAATCATGGTGACATTCAACCATGGTTTCACCTTAGACTTAATGTGATGCTATCGAAGTCCAATCTTATACTTATGAGGATCAACCTCTAAGGGGACTTTAATACCTTGTTAATTATTTCCACAACCTTTACATCCATAATTGTATTTAGAAAAGAGATTGGAACTTGGACTATAATGTGTTTGCAATTCCTAGAAAGGAGGAGGATCAATGTAAAGAGTGTAATCCCAACTATAAGTATCACACTCTTTTATAGGAACATAATCATCCTTCTTAGAGGGAACACAAACACTAGCCTCCTTAATAGAAGAATGAATATCCTCCTTAGCAAAAGCAGGATCATCCTCCTTAGCATGGGGACAATCATCTTTCTTAATAGAGGTGAATGAGATTGTCAAAATGTCTAGGTGGATAGGGCCTACTTTGTACTCCCTGATATAGGACTCGGTAAATTTCAAGGACCCCTAATCGTCACCAAGAAATGTGTTTGATTTAGAAGAAGTAGAAGGGGTAGACTTAGGGCTCTCTACTTCAGGATTATCTTCCTTAGGGATATTTTTCTCAAGATTAGTAGCCTTTGAAACATGCATTGTTGGAGTAGATGTCAATGCAATAGAAGATAAAAAATGGATAAATTTATTAAGAGTAGAATAAATCTTGATCTCTGACTAGAAGTTGTCATTTCACATAAGTGTATAGCATCAGGGTCAACCTTGATTGTGATTACCTTGTTATTTGTAACAAACTTCACAAAACGATACAAGGTAGAAGTTACTACTCCCAAAGCATGAATCCATGGTCTTCCGAAGATAATGTTGTAAGGTAATGGTCCTAGCATAATATATACTAGGGTGGGTATGATAACTGGTCCCAACCTCAAAAGCAAGATTATCGTGCCTAAGGCTTGTCAATTGAAATTATCAGATCCATGAATGTACAAAGAATAAACAACAAAAGAAGATGAATCAATTTTAATTTTAGGAAAAAAGTCAGTGCTATATATATTGAGTTCCAAATTGGTGTCAACGAGAGAATTCCTAATACCAATATTATTAATGTTAATTATTATCATTAGAGGATTCGCTTGCTTCATATTTCCGGTGGTGAGAGTTCATGCAAATAGAATGTAATATTTACCGAATCCGTGTAGATATGATCTATCAACACATTAACATCCATCAACCTAGTGTAAGAAGGAAAGAGGATCTTTTGCAAGGATTCTTGAGGCATACCTTGGTAAATTGGAGTATTTTGAAGAAAATCCCAAAGTGAGATCTTGGCGGGAGTAACACGAAGTTTTTCGATAAGATCATACTCACTAGGTGCCTTAGATGCAGGTTTAGGTGCTTGAGGAAGGTTTCATTGAGAAGGTGATAAAGAAATAGGTTGGTTAATATTTTGTTGATTCCTTCTACTATTGTAAGTATGGGCTACCGCTCTATAAGAGGGAGCCTTATACTATATGAATCTCATGTAGAGGTCTAGTGTGTCATTTGCGATAGGAACCCCATGAATAGAATGAATTATTTTAAGAGATGGGCTAGCCAGAGTCACATAAATGACTGGTCTCTTAGGCCTTTGAGGGGAGGAAAATACTACAACCACGTCATGGTCTCTTTGACTTATGAAGAAGGAGAAGGTTTTGATGAAGAAATTTGTTTATTAGATCTTTGAATAGAAGAAAATGCCTCTAAGAAATCATCTAGGGAATCATCCAACATATCAAAATCTTATTATGATAATACATTATCAAAGGCATTAAAATTTTAAAGAAAAATTTCCAACATGATTTCATTCATGTCAGGTTCACCAAAATGTAAAAGAGGGAATTCACTACCCTCAAGACTCAAGACGAGAGGAGTCTTCAAGGGGAAAATAGTCCTCGATTACCTCAAGGAATAAAGCTCAAGTGACAAGATAAAGAATAGACAATTTTTACACAACTTAATTGAATGAATGCTAAACTATCTAAGATAAGAGTGATAAAATTAAAAAAATGAGGATAGAATTACAATCTATAATTTACGTAAATAGAAACAATAGAACTCATAGATTTCACCCCCTAGAGGGTTAAGCCTCAGCCACAGATGATAAAGCACCATGGGGACATTTGTACCCTGCGCTATCATCCCTATCAAAACAAAGAGTAAAACCTTTAAATTTGCAATACTCAATCTCTCAAGTTTGTACATCTACACACAAAATAGAGAGGGGAAAATGTTGAGGTTTTTTTAGGGATTGCCTCAATCAAACCCCTTTTTGGTGTTTTCATCTCTATGGGAATCCAAATAGATAGAGATAGACAAGAATACATGAAATGTAAAGACGTGTGATAGAAACAAACCCCACTAAGGAGTAGAGCCCCTATCACGAATAGACATGTAGGAAAGATCAAATAGACAATAGTGAATAGACAAGACAAGTGGAAAAGAGAGCATTACCAACAACCCATGCCTCCCCTCTTGGATTGATAGACGTGATGTGCTAGCTTGCAAGAGAGCCTTGATTTTTTTTTATAGAAATATGGTAGAGCTTCATTAGAGAGAATGAGAGGAATGTTAGTATAATGAGAGATCAAATGAGAGAGAGTGAGAATGAATGAGAATGCGAGTGAAAGGAGGATTTTTGAGAGGTTACATGGGTGGGAAGAGACATTACAATCGTGCTCTTAATGTAATGACCCATGCCATAGGCAAAGGACTTGAGATATTCTCATTGGAATCTCGGAAATTTTATGGACGCTAGTATGTCACATGAACGTATCCACATTGCATGAGTGTCCTACTCAAAATTTTCAAAGAATGAGGCATCCAAGATGTTAATACTTCATCATTGTCCCTTATGGAGTTGGAATCATGAAATTCTAACTCATAGGTTTTTGTCATTAATATGGCAGATTATCATAAATGTGACAAGCTAGATGTTCAAGTGTAGAATTGCCATGGGGTGAAATTTTATGACACTATAAATGTAAAAGTAATTTCTCATATTAAGTTACCTAAGTACTCTAGAGTGGGATATTTTATATATTATACAAATAGAGAACATTTTCTCCAATAATGCATATAGGATAGACATGTTATCACATACTCTTACCCACATTGTCATATGTTGGTACGACATGCATAAAAAACTATCACAAAATGGGAAGCTTTTAAAACTTTGATTAAAGAAACATTTCTATTGGAAGTTAGGGAATATGAAGGTGTACCTATTTACGAAGGGGGTATTCTACCACAACACCATTTAGACATATGCATACAATTATGGGAAGAGAGACACGAATATGATGATAGATTATACATTCAACTGCTCTAATGTACACTTAACTTAGTGGAAAAAAATGGTATATTGACCAAGAGAGATGGGTAGAGACTAGAACATGGGATGAAATAACAACAAATTTTCTCCACACATTCTCTTTTTCTAATGACAACCCTCAAATTCATACCATACTACTTTGAATGAAGGAAATCATATTCAATCTAGTAGAAGATAAGAAAATAGTGGTACTACAACTTTATTTCACACCACCCATAGAATAAGGGGTATATGAATACACTAACTGGTCAGACTAAGAAGTAATCAATTCAGAGAAATATTGTTGTGTGGTACATAATGATGAAGATGAAGATTCTCTAAAAATACAAATAGACCAAGGAGAAAGGGAAATTGAAGAAACTACTAAACCTAAAAAGAAGTATTATCATGATCCTATTAAACTAAAGGAGGAAAACATTGTAGCATAAGGGGATCCCAAGATGGAAAGGATAGGAGATTACTAGGATGAAAATATAGTAGCACAAACAATAGAAGCCCTATCAAAATTCTAAGATGTATTCCCCAAAAAAATTATAAAAATGAAAGGAATTAAAGAGGAGGTAGGAATAAAGAAAAATCAACTTAAAGAAGGTGCTAAACTAGTCTAGAAAATTCCTTATAGATTAAATCCAAATATGAAGAGGAAATTTAAAATAGAGATAGACAAGATGTTAGCTGTCAGAATCATCAAACTAATAGAAGATGATGACTAGATAAGTCCCACAATGGTACAAGAAAAGAAGATAGGAAAGATAAGGGTATGTGTAGACTTTTGTGAATTGAAGAAAGCATGCTTGCATGATCCATTTCCAACTCCCTTCATAGAAGAAATATTGGAATCAGTAGCTAGAAGAGAGATATATTCATTTAATGATGGCTTCTCTGAATACCACCAGGTTAAGATTAGGGAGGAGGATTAGCCTAAGACTACTTTTTCTACTTAATGAGGTTCTTATATGTATACAGTGATGCCCTTTGAATTAAAGGATGCCCCTACGATATTTAGTAGAATAATGATCAACACTTTTAAAGACTTCATCTATGATTTTCTAGAAGTTTACTTAGATGATTGGGGTATTTATGGGCTAGTGAAAGATCATGTATAGGTCCTCTAGATGATGTTAAATAGGTGTATAAGTATGAAAATATCTCTAAATATGAAGAAATGTACCTTTGCAGTACCCTTTGGGACTCTTCTAGGCCACATTATATGTAAATAAGAGTTAATGGTGGACTCTATGAAATTTGCCTTGATCCTAAACTTACTGCCACAAAAGAATGCAGCAAAAGTGATTTTTTTAGGGTACACAAGATATCATAGGAAATTCATAAAAGTTTATGTCGGTATTGTCACCCCATTAGAGGATCTCTTAAAGAAGAAAATTGGTAGGAGTACATAATGGAATGAGGAATCACAAAAAGCCTTTGACACCCTAAAGAAAAAAAAATTGTAGAGGCACCAATTATAATATTTTTGGATTGGAATAATCCTTTTCATGTTCATGTAGATGCTTTCAGTATAGCCATAGGGGTAGTTATCACAACCCAAGGGAAACAAGGACCATCCTATAGCTTTTTCTAGTAGGAAGTTGTTTACCACAGAAAAGAACTATGCCACTATAGAAAGGGAAGCACTAACTATGGTATACACACTAGAAAAATACAAAAAATAATTACTCTGTACACCATTTACATTCTTTATAGACCATGAACCACTAAAATATTTGCTTAAAAAATTGGTAACCCGTGGGTGTATATGTAGATTGTTATTGTTATTTTAGGAATTCAATTTTAAAATTATGGTAAAACATGGGAAGAATAATCAAAGATTATATTATTTATCATGAATTGAAACCAAAGACAAACCAAATGCCCAAGGAGAAGACTTACCCGATGCACACCTATTATACATTACTATGGTACTAGAAGAGCTAGAAGATATTGTTTTTTTCTTTCCATAGGAGAATTCCCCAAGGATCTATCACCACAAGATAAGCAATCACTTGGTAGAGGTTTGTGCCATATACCCTGGTAGAAGGAGAACTACATCATCTAGGGAGAGATGATTTTTTGAGAAGATTTGTATATAAACATGAGAGGAAATAATTTTAAAATAAGAACATGAAGGAGTTTGTGGAGGTCATAACTCCAAAGAAACTATAGCTAGAAGAGTAAAGCTTGTAGGTTTATGGTGGCCAACCTTGCACAAAGATGTCACATAATACACAGAAAGATGTGATATTTTTCAAAGGGTAGGGAAACCTACCGTACAAGATGAAATTCCATTTAGACCATTATTAGCCAAAAATCCATTTAAAAAATGGGAAATATAATTCATAGGACCAATTGATCCTCTGGTAAAGCATTCAAAGTCAAGATTCATCATAACCAGAGTGGAATACCTTACAAAGTGGGTGGAGGTAGAACCAACAAGAGATTGCACCATAAAGACTGTCACAAGGTTTCTATATGAAAATATCATAACAAGGTACAAATTCCCTCTAAGCATAGTAAGTGATCAAGGTAAAAACTTAATTATTGTGTCTAAGTGATTGGGATTATTGGTAAGGAACCCCAATCTCGACTGCATTATAAATAATTATGATTAATTAAAAATGACATGGAACCTAAAAAATAAAATAACTATTAGACCTTATGATGGAGTATAGAGATAATCATAAAGTACCATTTAGCTTCTAATTTAGGTGATTCCTTCCTTGCAACAAACAACCTTCCATATTATTTACCTTGAGCTTCCATACAACATTCTTCTTAATTTCCCATGGATCCATGTCATGTAGGCCATTCCATCCACATATCACCAATGTATTAAATTCCCTCATGATGGCACATTAATCACATTTCCCACTTATCCTAACCCCTTTCAATATTGTATAATGTTGGAAGGAATTTATGGCATATCTCATCAATATCCTAGCATGGAAATTCCCAACCCATCCATATCATTGAAATCCTCATCCTACATTTATCTTGCCACTTTGGTATTAACATCATCAAACAACCCCAATTCCTAAATCAAGTTCAAGATTTGTGATAAAGAATGTGTAGAGTATGATATTCATAATTCCTTCTACATGGGTTGAATCTCTCTTTCTCCATGATCCTATGGAAAACCTTGGCACCATACCAATAAATATCACAAGGCCATCCAACATGGTACAATAAATTTTATTTAGAATAGTTTCCTAGATGATGATATCATATATGATGACATAAGTCCTTGGTTATGCAAAGATGAAGAATATTCACCATGTTTTGTTAAAGAAACCTATCAAAAAGAACTTATAATATATGTAAAAATATTGGATAGTAAAACTCCTAGGACAACATGAAAAAAAAAAATTAAATCCTATCACTATCAAATTTATTCACAAAATATTTTGTTTAGGATATATATCATATGATACCAATGCCACTTATGACACTATGGTAGGATCCTTTCCCATTGTTAAACATGCCAAAGGATAGGACTTTGAATACTCCACTAATTTCTCTACCCTTTTTCACAACATGACCATTTTTATCATCACTCTTATCATTGGACCTTACTTTTACTTTCTACTCATCCATGCAGAGCTTATTGTTTGGAACCAAAAAGATCCCATATCTCTTGATGTGTTCAAACATGATAAAGATATAATTGATTCATGGGGTTCCATGATGATATCCTAATTAATTACCACAAGAAAGGATTCAAAATCAATCTTGATGCAACTACATATTTTGAGAAAAAGCTAAGTTCATCAATCCAAACAATTTTAAAAATAAGAAAAAGAAAAAATTCAAAGTCCCTTGGTGAAAACCTCTTTGAGGGACTTTTTGTTCTATGGTTAAGAATTTATTCCAAGATGCTTCTGCTCAAGTTGATGTCAATGGAGTCCTTTCAAAAGAGATCCTTCTTGGGAGATCAATAAGGAAAGGTTGCCCTCTTGCACCTACCCTTTTTGTTATTGCCTCTGATGCTCTTCATTATGTCTTAAGGGATAGCTTAGTGGTCCCAAGGGTAAAAGGTATCAAATTTCCAGACTTGAATGAACTCATAAATCTTCAATTTTCTAATGATACATCTATCCTTTTGCAGCTTGATGAGGATAACTTTGCAGTTCTAATGAGGAAGCTTGAGACCTTTTGTCTTGCTTCAAGGGAAAAATTAGCCCCTACAAAATCCTACCTCCTTGGTTGGAAAGATAAGCCCCTTGATTGGGTAAGCAAGTATGGCATTCAATGGGGGGGTCCCCAAAAACTGGTGAGCTATCTTAGTATCATGTTTGCTGGTGAGCCTAATTTGAAATAAATGTGGTGTTGGATTAGAGATAAGATAGAGAAGAAATTAACAAAGTGGAATAAACAATATCTCTCATTTTCTAGGAGATTTCAAATCTGTCAAAAAGTTATGTCTTCCTATAGCATTTACTTTTCCTCTGTGTGGTTTTTTTGCTCTCATCAAATTAATGCTATTCAAAAAAGAATAAGAGAATTTTTGTGGTATGATGGTAAAGAGAAAAGGAAAAAACATTCCGTCAAATGGGAATGGTGCACCATCTCTAAGGTGCAAGGTGGACTAGGGTGAAAAGATCTGAGGATTCAAGGCATTTCCTTGGAAACTAAATGGGTGATTGGTGCCTTGGATGGTGAGGAACCATGGAAAGTTCTCATAAAATATAACATTTCCAATGTTGTACCTAAACATGCTAAATTCTGGAAGCTCCTTCCTTTCAGTGATATTCTTAGTTGTGAGTGGCCTATGTCACCTACAGGATCCACTGTTTTTAGAACCATATGGAAGGCTTGGGAAATTATCAAAAAGAACCTATCCAACTACCACTTCACCAAGGGTGATAATAAGGTTATCCTTTCCAATAGATCTATTTCGTGGAATCTGAAGCATAAAGGAAAGCATTTAGCTCTAATTCAAGGTTGTTCTGCTAAAAGTTGGGCTCAAAAAGGGATTCTTTGTTTTAATGATGTTTTGAAAAATGGTAGATTGAAGGATTGGAATGATCTAAGTTCGGAATTTAACATCCCTCAAAGTAACTGAAGAACATAAATTGTGTTGAGAGAGGCCTATGGTCATTTCAAATTTCTAGTTGAAACCAAAAATGATCCCTTCCAATATAAATATTTTATGTGGAAAAATGGTAACAAAATAATGAATGTTAAAGTTAAAGAAATTTATACAATGCTAATTGAACAGGTGGATATAACAGAAAAAATGAACAAATATTTGCAAATAAATTTGAATAAAGATTAATGGCAAAAAAATTTCTTAAAAAATTGGCAGAAAGAGTTGGAGGCCAAAAAGGCCTACTTAAAATGGCTCTTGATCCTACAGAAGCTCCCTTATAAAAGCAAAACATATGATATTGATGTATGCCCTTTATGTAGAAAGCCTGAATCACTATCTCATATATTCTTTGATTGCATTTTTGCTAAGGAAATTTGGAATATGTTCTATATATCTCATAATGTTTGGGGAAATAATGGGGGTATATCCCCTGAAAATATACATTTTATTCGAAAATGCAAAATAAGCAAAATTGGTGCTTTATTCTGACATTTCCTTTCAACTGAAATTTTGTGGGAAATTTGGAAAGCTTAGAATGAAGACCGATTCCAAGGTAGGAGACTGCTTACTGAGTCCTATAAGGGACTCATATTTTATAATATTGCTATGTATGTTTTCATCACTGTGGAGCTTTTGAAGGACAAATTCTAGAAGTATTTGGAAAACAGAGAAATCACTATTGATATTTTGGAAGCCAGATATGGTCATATGTGGCAGGAAGGTCATCTTGGGGTAGAGGTATTCTTACAAGCTCTACAATCCTTTAGAGAAGAACTAAAAGAAGAACAAAAGGCCAATCCTAGTTTGAACAAAGGTAAAGAGGTGGTTATTGTTCTCATGGAACAACAGAGGAATAGAGTCCCTGGTATGTCAGTTGAGGAGGTTAATACGATTGAGGCATTGGTGGCTCTTGGTGAAGTTGACGGTTCAGTTCAGTCGAGTTAAATTTTGGCCAGTGATATCCTTTTTGTCTTATGGCTCCTTTGTACATAGGACTGATATATAAGTTGATCCATTTTTTTATGTATATTTGTAATTACAACTCTCTGATCTTGATGTATATTTTTTGGGGTAGTACTTGAAACTAGTATTATAAGGTTGTATTTCTCCTTGGTTCAAGGTCCAGGATGGGGATGAATATCGTGTATTTCGGGGTGTAGGTTGTATCTATTTTTGCAGGGCTTCTTTGCAGCACAGGGTTGATACTCTGATACTCTTTCTCTGATATTTTGTGTATTGATCTCTATATATTTAATATAAAAAAAACCTCTTTGAGGGACTAGTTGATGCAAAAGAAAATTAAAAAGAAATAAAAAAATAATATGTTTATTGAGGAAAACCTCATAGAGGAATTTATGGATAATGAACTCATATTTCTTCCAAAAAAATAGAGTATCCAAAACAAATAATAAAGTATCAAATTCCATGGTTGTCATCACATATGATGTCCTTGAATCTGATCTCATTTACAAACATGTTGGTTTAAAAATATTACTATCATAGTAAATATAGTTCCCTCCATGATCGCACATTATCAACCACCATATCTTGTATTCATCATAAAACCTTTATCGATTATTTATCTTGTTTCATCATCCTTGGTAGAACATTGTATCAAAGGAATCTTCATAATACCCTACTTAGATGCCTTGTAAAAAAATTATTTCACATTAAAAAATGTATGTCAATATTTATGGTGCACACATTAGCAGATGGTCCTATTTATAATGTTCTTGATAATAGTATATTATTGTCCCTTCATTGAATAAAATGTATACCACAATCATTGCAACTAACTACTTCAACTAGCTACCCCTAAGGGTGAAGATCCTAATGATCCTATGAACATCATGCACATCAAGAAATTTCATGCCTAATCTAAAATATATCCCAATAGAAAACACAAAAAAAAAAAAATTGAAAACATATTAAAAATATCAAAGAACTAAAGATAAAAATCATCTTATGGTGGAAATAACTTATGTTAGCACCTTGGACAAGTATCTTGGTGAAAACTAGTTCATGCCCACCATGTGTAATCAAATCCTCAGCCACCACCTATCCATTCCCATCACATGAATATGTTTCCTTCACCCATCAAATTTTATCACATTAGTCTAATCCTTTGTTCATAATATCTCAAGCCTTTTTTTACACTCAAGGTAGGTAATTACATCCTACTTTGGAATAAAATCTTGACACACATGCCTTTTTTCTCACTTCATGATCTATATGCCTTATGTAATCAATAAGTTGCATGAATTTCTCAATATCCCAACAAAATTATATTTCCATCCTATATTTAATAAAACATCAAACAACAACCTAAGATTCACATCCATAAACTACAAACTTGGTACATTGGGTTTTTAACCTCAAAACAAGAACTCTAAATCAACATTGATAACATATAATTATCACATTATTTTCTATCATGAACTTCCCTATATCATATATTACTTGGTTTCACATTATTCATCCTTACCCAATCATGCATAATCCTCATTCATTTACCCTACAACATTCTCTAAATATACATATGATTCTCTACCAAATTCACATTTATTTAGATTTCATAGTAGTTATTGGTATTTTAACCTTTGAAATAATTTCTTAAGATGGATTATCGATTAAGCGTTCCTCTCATCTAGCATTGAATATTAGAATATCATATATGGAATATCACAAGGATATCTATGAATTCCTATAAAATAACACTCATTAGTCTCATGAAATTAGTCAGCACATTACTCAAGCCAAAAGGGAGTACTAATCATTCATAAAGTCCCTACTTAGTTTTGAAAGTAGTCTTCCAAGTATCATCTTCTTTCATTTTCACCTAATAATTATCATGTGTAAGTTGACCCAACCAATCATCTATCTTAAAGAGGGAATATCTATTAATAATAGTAATTTTATTAAATCTTGATAATCTATGCACATTCTCCAAGAACCATCTTTCTTCCTTACCCTTATTATGGGTGACTCACATGGTTAGGTACTAGGGTTAATCATGCCTTGCTCAAATAAATTATATGGTTGTCTCTTAACCTTTTTTCTCTAAAGTAAGGAATTTAAATAAAATTTGATATTTGGTAGAGGATATTGTTATTAGTGTTGAATATTATACTCCACCTTCTTTCTTAGTGGAAACCATTTCATCTATATAAATACTTGTTGAAAATATGATAATAATTCATTCAATCCTTTAACTTTTGGGTTATTCATGGTGGAAATACAATTCCATCTCCATTCAAGTATCTCTAAGAAAAATAAAACAAAATTATTTAGTTTCTTGAACTAATTTAATTTATTGATTAACACTTGTTCCCTTTGATTTGATATTTATTCCCATCCTTGATTTGAACATATACTTATTATAACTTCTCATGAATATAACATTTTTGACATAAATATATGGACTATTAAGAATAATATCAAAAGCTCCAAGGGTTATAGCAATAGCCTTTATCTTATCTATGTATTGATAACTTATCCCAAATTTTACCTTACACCTTTTATCAACTTGTATCTCTACACATATTTGAATGAGTGTATATCTTTCTATATTTTTTAACCCAATATTTTTAACTAGGTTCTCTAAAATAATATTACTATAATTTAGGATCCACCAAAACATTAATTCCATTCTTTTTAAATTGTAAGTTTAAAAAAAAATTGTTCATCTCCTCAAATTAATTTTCATTAGCAAGTATAGTTAATATAGATTTATTTGGTTTTCTATTCTCTTATTCTTATTATTAAGATGTAGTTCAAGATGAAGCTTCAAACACTTTGAATTTACATGTCCATTTAAATTACAATGATTTATTGTGTCCATTTTATCATCCTTTTATTTAATTATCATCTGTTTGCACTACTATATTAACTTTCTTTATTTTGTAAATTTTCATAAACATTCCTTGAACATAGAAGGCAACCCCCCAATATTTGTTCTTCTCTTCCACCATATAGTATATTGGACACATGACTTATCCAAGTATGTGAGTACGGATTCCATTAAAATATTTTGTAATCATGTCCTACTTCTTAGGATCCATTCCATTCACCATAGCTTTTCACTATAACTTTACTTCATAATCCTACACACTTTAACCGCCTTTTTATTGGTAATACATCCATTTTGTTATTTTTTAACCTTAAATCCTATGAGATAGAAATTTATCCTTATTAATTCTATGAAAATTTCATATTTATCAACTGTTGAATTTTCCTTGTTATAATTTGTAACATATGCCTCCCATTGTAAAAGAGCATGATTAACATTTTTAGACATACAAAATTAATTATTTGAGCTCCATCTATTCTATAAACACTAAAATAGACTTTGAATTATTTAATTCATGTATCTAATATTTCTAAATTAATTTTTCCATTAAAATTCTTAATTTCTACATTATTTCAACCTTAAATAAACTCATACTCTTTGCTTCTATATTGAGTTCATTTAGAAAATTTTCTTTCATATAATCTTGAAAAATACCAATTTTTTTAGCCATATATTAACCTACTCACCAATAAAATTGTTCTTCTTACATTTTACCTTGTTTCCTAATCATATTCTTTTATTTTTACCTCAAACAGTTTATTTTATATGATACCTCTCATGTGGCATTTATTGAAAGTATTTTTATGTTGTTATTCTTGTCACCAATTGTTGGTGTTGGTCATTGATGCCAACTGTATGGAGATTGTGTACTTTGGTTTGATAAGAAGGTGTTGTGGTGTTTTCATTAGTGTTTTCATTGATGTATTGATGGATAAGAGTTGCAGTTGTAGTAAGTTCACTTGGTTTCGAAGTGCTTTTGAAAAAATTTGAATAAAAAGAGTCTGTAGTGTGACAGAGGTGTGTTCAGTGCTCTGAATTTCTTCATGGTTGAAGATTTTCTTTTGTGGTTTGGATATGATGATCAATGGTGTTTAGAGGATATATATATCTAGAGTTTTAGGTTATGGATTGTTTTGTAGTGAAAGTTGTGTTTGAAAATTTGTATGTCTATGTAGAAGGTTGTCTGGGAGAAATGAGATTGCTCCACATTTTTTTGAAGTAAGGTTTCTTGTCTTGTAGATTTGGGAACATGATTATTGTTGAGTAAATAAGACAATTGAGAGCTAGGGGTGAATCAATTGTAGCAAATTAAAACATCAAAACTCTCAACAACAATCAGATCCATAAACATTCATTAAGCCCTTATTTTGTTAAAGTGATTAATCATGAAATGTAGATAACATAAATTGAAATAAGTAATTGCAAAACTGGCATAAGGGCTCACTGCCATAATAGGAAACCTTGTCCAAAAAAGGCTCATAGCCATGGCTCACTGCCATAGAAAAAAACAATGAAGATAAAAGAGAAATGTTACATAGAGAACAACTTCTCAATGCAACACGGAATCCACCACAAGTGGTCCAACACTTTTGCAACCTTGTATTAAAGATTGTGGACACCTTTAGCTCACTACCTTCAAAAATCCAACACTTTGAAATTTGAACTGCCCTGCTCAAATTTGCATCAATAATTATGTAATTCACATCACATTCATCACTCACATCTATCTCACATCTTACAACAACACCACTCTTATTCATATCATCCTCAACCTTGAAAACCTTCTCTAAGGTCAGAAACTATCTATTACATTTAAATTTCAAATGAGGTCGGCACCCAAACATTCCCGCGGTGGGTAGGAATGAAGGTGACCCATTTAAATCCTTATTTAGGACCAAAATTAATCCTAACACACCTCAACACATGTTCATAAAATTTGCATGTAGTGTTAACACAAGGTCAACCAATACCCATGCTAAACACCATATAAAATTAAGTACATGATTCCTTAAATTAATCTGAGAATTCTAGAAAATAGAATTCACTTGAACACAATCTAGAATAATCCATGAACCACCTAAGAACCAATAAAGACTTCATCCAAACTTGCATCATAGAAATACTTCAACCCAAAACATCTAGTTTACCTTATTTGCACATTGATCCATGAAACACACATTGTACTATACCAAATCAAGTGAACCCTTGAATTCTGAAAGATACAAAAATTATAAGAAACTTCATAGATTTGCACAACCTGAAACCAAAATACAGAGAAACACAAAGAAAATACATTTCTCCTAGACCACAGAAAACACCTTTGAAAAATTGGTTCACACACTGGTGAAAATATCTCACTCTACATAGTGATCCAGAAACCCAAATGCTAGAAATGGAAACTACTAACAATCTTGAACAACATATCAGATCCACACATGCATAGCATCAACACAAAAGAAACATGGAGCACATCTCAAAACACATTTTGAACACTTACACAACATTATTTTTTCTGTTTATCAAATTTTCTCAAAAGCACTTGGAACCCATGTACCAGAGACATCATTGCTTCATTCCAACACATCTCCAAACACTACAACACAAAGATAGCTTCATGTACTCACAACACTTCCTCAATATCTCAACTATCATGCACAACCTGCAACAACCTATTTTCCTCTTTTTCACAATTTTCTCAATATCCTCGACATCTTCATCATGCAATAACCTTCCTCAACACATAGTTGACAACAATGACAACACCAACCTATTGATATTAATGACAACACCATACTTGCAACAATCTCCCCCTTTGTCATTGATGGCAACACATGATGTAAAAAACCATCAAATAAAACATAACAAATTTGAATACACTTTCTTATGATTTCCTTTTCTCTCCCCTTGTGTAGATAAAAATTTTCACATGATTCTTTCTCCCCCTTTGACATCAATGGAAAAGTATAAAATGTTTTGCATTGTTCTCTCCCTTTGACACTGAACCAAGATACTTTCTTTGAATACTCCCCCTTAGGATTACACCTAACCAAATCAACAACTCTACACAATGACAACATTCCTTACTACAACAATGACACTACCTATTCCCCCTAAGAGGTAGCCACCAACATCAGTCTATAAAAGAGATGAATCCATAGATCCACTAGACTAATGCATCTCCATATGCATCTAGTTCAAAGGAAGGGAAATAACCCCCAACTTCTCCTAAAGATACTTAAAAGTATCCTTAGGAAGAGCCTTAGTAATTATGTCAACAATCTAATACTTTGTAGGTACATATTCAAGCTTCACCGCATTCTCCATAACCTTCTCTCTCAAAAAGTGATACCTAATTGATATATGCTTTGTCCTTGAATGCATCACTAGATTCTTTGAAATTCTAATTGCACTTGTATTATCACAAAAGATAGATATAGGCTCATCATACACTATTATGATATCCTTCAATGTATGTCTCATCCACAATACTTGTGTGCAACAAGATGCTATTGCAAGATACTCAACCTCTATAGTGGATAGGGAAACTGAATCTTGTTTCTTACTTAACCATGACACCAATCTATATCCAAGAAATAATGCACCACCACTTTTACTTTTCTTATCATCAACACAATCAACCCAATATGCATCTGTATAAGCAGTTAACGTGAAATCAGTATCCCTAGGATACCATAAGCCATAATATGGAGTTCCTTTTAAATATCTAAATATCCTCTTCACTACTGCAACATGTGTTTCTTTAGGATCTTCTTGAAATATAGCCACAAGACAAAGTTCATGCATGTTATCCATTATAGTATTAGTTAGATATAACAATCCACCAATCATAGATCTATACTTTCTTTAATCAGCCTTAGGCGATTCATCATCTTTGCTCAATTTGCAACCAGTCATCATAGGAGTACATACCAGCTTGGAGTCTTCCATTCCAAACTTCTTCAACATTTCTTTGACATACTTTGACTATGAAATGAAAATTCCTTTATCTGTTTGATTTATTTGTACCCAAAGGAAGAAATTCATCTCCCCAAACATTGAAATCTCAAACTTTTTCTACATCTCTTCTAAAAACTTCTTACACATAGCTTCATTGCCTCCAAAGATATTATCATCCACATATACAACCACTATCAAGATTTTGTCTTCCTCAATTTTAAAATAAAGATTACTATCTATGGTGCCTTTACTGAATCCTTGTATCAAATATCTATCCAATCTTGCATACCAAGATTTGGGAGTTTGCTTCAATCCATACAATGCCTTATTCAATTTATAAACCATATCCATTTGATCTGACAAATTAAATCCTTTTGGTTGTCTATGTAAATCTCTTCTTCTAGTTCATCATTTACAAAATAAGACTTCACATGCATCTGATAAACTTTAAAGTCCTTATATGTTGCAAATGCCAAAAAAATTCTAATAGCTTCCATCCTAGCCACTGGAGCAAATGTTTCCTCAAATTCTATTCCTTCCACTTGTGAGTAACCCTTACACACGAGTCTTGCCTTATTTCTTACCACTTCTCCATTCTTATTTAGTTTGTTTCTAAATACCCACTTAGTTCCAATTATGTTCTTGTTATTTGATCTAGGAACCAATTCCCAAGTCTGATTTTTCTCAATCTACACAAGTTCTTCCATTTCCTTCATCCAATGTTCATCTTTACATGCCTCACTCATTATTTTAGGTTCAACTTTAGAAATTAAACACAAATTTACCTCAACTTTAGAAGCTCCACTTCTTGTCAATACTCCTTTCCTCTTGTCTCTAATGATTTGTTCTTTAGAATGATTCTTTTACACATATGTAAGGGTCTTAGGGGTCTTTTCTAGAGCTTCTTCCTCTTCATTTTGCACTTCCTTTTCTCTAGCATTTTCTTCTTCTTCACAAACAAGTTCATCTAACATATATCCATCTATAGCAATTGAATTTTGCACATCTTCATCAACCTTACATTTGCACTTTCAACAATCTTTCTTAGCCTTTTATTGTAACACTTGTAATATTTTCTTTTAGTAGAATATCTAAGGAAGATACCTTCAACAAACCTTGCATCAAACTTTCCTAATTTTTCTTCATCTCTTTTGATATAAGACTTGCTTCCAAATACTCTAAAGTACTTCACAGTAGGAACCCTTCCATACCATAGCTCATAGGGAGTCTTTGTTTTGTTAGCTTTGGCTTGAACTTTGTTAAGTATGTAAAAAATAGGATGAATTTATTCTCTCCAATAGACTTTTGGTAGGTTAGATTATTTCATCATAGTCTTAGAAGCTTCTTGAATAGTCTAGTTTTTCCTTTCAACCACTCCATTTTGCTGAGGAGTTCTAGGGGCAGACAAGTGCCTCTTTATTCCATGAACTTCACAAAACATTTTAAACTCATTGGAGGTGAATTCTCCACATCTGTCAGACCTCAAACATTTAATTTTCAAATCCATTTCATTCTCAACCATAGCTTTAAATACTTTGAATCTATCTAGTGCATCATATTTTTCTCTAAGAAAAGTAACCCATGTCATTCTAGAGTAATCATCAATCAAAATCATGAAATACATACCACCTTGAAGACTTCTTACCCTTGTAGGACCAAAAAATATATATGCATTAATTCTAGTAGTTTGATAGCATATTGTTCCTTTCCTTTGAAACTACTCCATATTTTCTTTCCAAACTAACAATTCTTGTAAACAACATTGATAGGATTTGTGATTCTTGGTAGGTCTCTCACTGCATGAACTGAACTGATTCTAACTAAATTATCAAAATTCATGTGACGCATCCTCTAGTGCCATAATCAACTGGGCCATTAATCTGAGACATAAAGCAATGACCATCAACACCCTTAAGATGATAGATGTTTCCATTTGTCCTCTTACTAGCAACAATCACAGTTTTGGACTCTTTTCTGATCTCACATCTTTCATCCTTAAACACAAGATTATGTCTTAAACCTTTTACACAGTAAACATATTTAGTATTATGCTTTCCATAAAAAATGATTGAACCTATTCCACAAATCTTATCTCTTGAATCATCTCCAATTTTAACTAATCCTCCATCATACTTTTCAAGTTTAACAAAATTACTTTTGTCTCTGGTCATATGATTAGAGAAACCACTACCAACAACCTAGTATTTCTTATCTTGTTTAACATGAAAAGAAGATACCAAAGTACCTTCAACCTTATCCTTCTTCTCCAAAACACTTTCCTTCACATAGCTTTCAAAGTTAGCAGAAGTAGATTCATCTTTTGTAGCTAAGAACAAGCATTCATCATCATCTCCATAATAAAATTCATCATTAGAAATACCAGTATCTTCTCTAACATAGTAACTTCTTTTAATCATCTTTCCTTTATTCTCCTTACTCTTATTGTTCAAAGCTTTGTTTAGAAATCTTGAAGCATAATGGACTATATTTCAGCTAAAAAATTTGAAAGGTAGTTTACCTTTACACTTACCGATGCCATTTTTCATCCTTCTTACAAAGTTAGCTTCCACATCATCAAGATCTTCTCCATCTAAATCTTCAATCTTTTTTTATTTTCCAACCTTGAAAGCAATCTCCACTTTTGTTCCATTTCTCAATCCAGGTTTTCTTATTTCAAATGAAGTTAGTGTACCAATCAACTGATCTCTAGAATAAGTATTAAAATTGCAACTTCCTCAATAACATATACCTTTTCACTGTAAGAATTAGGAAGAGATCTGAGAACTTTCTTTACCACCCTAGGTTCTTTAACTTGTGCACCAAGACCTCTCATAGCATTTACCAGCTCATCAACTCTCTACATGTAGATTGTAATTGTTTCATCTTTAGACATTCACAAGGTCTCAAATTATGCCTTCAGATTCTACAACTTTTCTTGTTAAACCTTATCATCTCCTTCATAAATTCTTTCAAGCTTATCCCAAACTTATTTAGTAGTCTTAAGATTCATAACTTTAACCAATTAAGAATTTGAAAGACTATTCACCAAAATAAATCTTGCCTTAGCATTTACCTCATGTGCCTTGATCTCATCACTTGTACTTGGACCATTCACTAGTGTATTATATTTATTCTTTATTTCCTTTTCAATCTCAAATCCATGAGATGCTAGATATCCTTCCATCTTTTTCTTCCAAAATGCATAGTTTGTTCCATCAAATCTAGGGAAATCCAACTTGTTCGCCAACCCAGATCTACCTTAAGCAATCAAGCTCTTCTCCAAGGAACCCTGCTCTGATACCAATTGTTGAATGAATCATACAGCTAAGAGGGGGGTGAATCACTTGTATCAAATTAAAACATCAAAACCCTCAATAATAATCAAATCCATAAATATTCATTAAGCCCTTATTTTGTTAAAGTGATTAATCATGAAATGCAGGTAACACAAACTAAAATAACATCGCCATACACAAGAGAAAACTAGATTTATGTGGAAAACCCAATGAGGGAGAAAAAACATAGTGAGTATTAGCTCACAATATAAGTAATTTCAAAACCAATACAAGGGTTCACTGTCAGAATAGGACACATTGTCCAAAAAAGGTTCACAACCAGGGCTCACTACCACAAAAAGAAACAACAAAGATAGAAGAGAAATTTTACACAAAGAAAAAAAATTCAATACAAAAAGGAATCCATCATAAATGTTCCAACACTTTAGCAACCTTGTATGAAATATTGTGGACACCTTCAGCTCACCACCTTAAAAAATCCAACACTTTGAAATTCACACTCCTCTGTTCAAATTTGCATCAATACTTCTATAATTCACATCACATTCATCACTCACATCTATCTTGCATCTATCTTGCCTCTCTCTTGCATCTTACAACAACACCACTCTTTTTTATATCATCCTCAACCTTGAAAACCTTCTCCAAGGTTGGCAACTATCCGTTACATTTAAAATTTCAAATTAGTTCAACACCCAAACATTCCCGTGGTGGATAGGACCCATTTAAATCCTTAGTTAGGACCCAATTAATCCTAACACACATCAACATGCTTTCATAAACTTAGCATGTAGTGTTAACACAAGGTCAACCAATACCTGTACTAAACACCATAAAACATTAAGTACATGATTCCTTAAATCTATTCGATACTTTTGGAAAACAAAATTCACTTGAACATGATCTAGAATAATCCACAAACCACCTGGGAACTAACAAAGACTTCATCCAAACTTGCATCATAGAAATAATTCAACCCAAAACATTTGGTTAACCTTATTCACACACTGACACATGAAACACACACTGTACTGTACCAAATCAAGCGAAACCTTAAATTTTGAAAGACAAACATTATAAGAAACTTCCTAGATCTGCACAACCTAAAACCAAAATGTGGAGAAAATACATTTCTCCTAGACCACAAAAAACACCTCTAAAAAACTAGTTCACACATTGGTGAAAATATCTCACTTTGCACAATGATCTAGAAACCCAAATTCTAGAAATAGTAACTTCTAACAATATTGAACAACATATTAGATTCGATTAGATTCGCACAAGAATAACATAAAAACAAAAGAAATGCGGAGCACATCCCAGAGCACATTCTAAAAACTTGCACAACACTATTTTCTATATTTATCAAATTTTCTCAAAAGCACTTGGAACCTAAGTACCAAAGACATCATTACTTCATTCCAACACATCTCTAAGCACTGCACCACTAATATAGCTCCATGTACTCACAAAAATTCCTCAATATCTCAACTATACTTGAACAACCTACAACAACCTGTTTTCCTCATTTTCATAATTTCTCAATATCCTCAACATCTTTATCATGCAATTACCTTCCTCAACACATAGTTGACATCAATAAGAACACTAACCTATTGACATCAGTGACAAAACCTTCATACTTGCAACACTTATATTGTCTATAACTTCCTTCCCTTGAGGTTTCATGTTTTGAGGTGTTTTGCAAGGTTGGTTAGTGATTTTTGTTTTATAGCAATGTGTTTGGTTGCAAAGAATAATGTTGTTTTCAGTTTTAGGTGGTTGTGGTAGAGTTGCAGAATACTTTGATGATGCTAGAATATTATGATATGTTGTGTGGATGCTATAAAGTGTTGTTGTGTGGTCTATGTGACTTGGAGAAGTGTGTGTGTGTGATTGCTTATAGTGTTATTTCAGGTTTGGCTGACCTCATGTGCTAGCATATTTGTGGAAGCACCTCGTGGATTGTTAATCTATTATGTAGCATAGTGATATGGAATTGGGTCCTAGTTAACCCTTGGTATGGTTTTCCATCACTCCTTTCCACCACGAAGGTGTTTGGTTTCGACCTATTTTCTTGTTGCACATTTTAGGTGCATATGTTTCATTAAGGCTAACCTAATTAAGATTATTTAGGTTGTGGATGGTATATAAGAAAGGTAAATTGTTGAAGATGAGTGTGGATCTATAGAAGGTGTGAAAAATATATGAATTTGATTAAGTATGATGATCTGAGTGAGAGTTTAATGCTTATGACTCCCATATAGTGAGTAGAAGGGTCTACATTCTCGGTGTGCTTGAAGTTACTAGAAGAAATGAGCTGAAGGTTGAAAATGTCATAGAGTTTCAATGGTGGATTTATTTTTTGCCTTGAGATAGTGAATCTCTTTTTAACAATATTCTTCTATCTTCTTTCTTCTTGGAAGTGAGCCACCTGATAGTGATCATTTGTTCTTTTTTTGGGTAGTGAGCCCTTGGCCATGAGCCTAATTATATTCAATGTTGCAACTCATATATATGTGAGCTAATACTCACCATGATTTTTCCCTTCTTTGTTTTTCCATGTAAATAAGGTGTTCTTATTTGTTTGGATGTGTTTGCATTACTATTTCATATGTTTACATTTTGCTAATGCAAGATAAGGGTTTAATGGTTGATAAGGGTTTGAATGTTTTAACTATACAATTGAATCACCCCCCTCTTATTTGTCTTGTGCATCTAATAATTGGTATCAGATTTGTGGTTCCTTAGAGAAATATTAACCACTTGAGGTAGATCCAGATGATGCACAGGAATGGTGTGAACAAAATTATGCCTAATAGAAAGCTAGGATGGATTCCTTTGTGGTCTCTCTTGAATTTGGTGTTTGACAGTCTATTAAAAAAGGATACACTATGCTTGTTGCTGGTTTGACAAGTGATGATGAAATCAATGAATATGGGAGCAATGGTAAAGAAATAAATGTGATCTTGAGTGGCCTCCCTGATTCTAAACTTGGAAAAGTGATAAGTTTGAAATCTGCAAAAGAAGTCTGGACAAAGTTGGAGAGTATTTATGAAGGAGATGATAAGGTCAAACAAGAAAAGATGCAAAACTACAAAGAAAAATTTGAAACCCTAAGGATGTCTAAAGATGAAGATATTACTACCTACATGCTTAGAGTGGATGGATTTTTCAATTCCATCAATGGTCTTGGTGGAAAGCTAGAGGAAAGAAAAGTTGTAAAAAATGTATTAAGAACTCTTCCTAAATATTATGCCATCAATGGTCTTTAATTTCTTATGAATTGAGAGATTTTTTTCAAGATGCTACAAAGAAAGAAACTACCTTTAAAGTCTACAAAGCAGAGAAGGATGATGAATCAGATCTAGATGATCTTGATGAGGTGGAAGAAAATTTTGTAAGGAGATTGATAAAGGGCACTAGAAAATATAGAGCTAAGTTGCGCTTTAAATATTTCAATTGTGGAAAGATAGGTCATTATGCTTCTAAATGTCCAATCAAAGTTGCAAATGACAAACCTAAGGATCATAAAGGAAAATTTGTCAAGAAGAATTATTATGTTGAAAGAGACAATGGTGTATATAATGATGAATAATATAACTATCATAATGAAGACAATGATGAATGCTTGTTCATGGCTCTAAAATGTTTAACTAATTCTACTAATCTTGAAAAATGTGTGAAGGAAAGTGCTTCAATAACAAGTCATGACATTGAAGGAACTATGTTAACTATTTTCCATGCAAGAGAATAAAGGAATTACTGGATCATTGATACTAGATGCTCAAATCATATGATAGGTGATAAGATTAAGTTTGTTAAACTTCAAAATTATGATGGTGGTCTTGTTAACTTTGGTGATGATACATATGCTAAGATTTATGGAAAAGGTTCAATTAGTTTTGATGGCAAGCATAATACAGATGATGTTCTTTATGTCAAGGGTTTCCAACATAATATTCTAAGTGTAGGTCATATGTGTAGCAAATAATATAATCTTGTGTTTCAAGGTGGTGGTTGTGAAATCAAAAAAGGAAGCTTTGGTACTCTAGATGATAGTGGAACAAGGAAAAAAGGTAATGTTTATTATCTCAAAGGTAGTGGTGTTAAATTTTTTATGTATCAAATCAATGAAATTTGGCTATGACATAGAAGAATGGGTCACATCAATTTTGATAGCTTAGTGAAGATCAGTTCTACTGATGCTGTGAGAGATTTTCCATACATACAAATCTTATCAATACAATCTACAAAGAATTTCAAGTGGAAAAGAAAACGAAGAATAAGTTCAAGATAAAGGAATATTCTATTATAGGTCCTTTAGAGTTGGTGCATACATACCTATGTGGATCTACCAAAATAAGAAGCTCATATGGTGATAGGTATTTCATGTTATTGATTGATGAATATTCTATAATGACTTGGGTGACATTTCTTAAAGAAAAATAAAAAGCTCTAGATAAGTTCAAAGCATTTAAGTCTATGGTTGAGAATGAAATGGATGTGAAAGTCAAGTTCTTAAGATCTGATAGAGGTGGTGAGTTCACCTCCAATTATTTTAACAACTTTTGTGAAGATCATGTAATAAGGAGGAATTTATCAACTCCTAGGATCCCTCAACAAAATGGAGTTGTGGAGAGGAAGAATAATATAGTTCAAGAAGTTTCTAGGACAATGATGAAGGAAGCAAATCTACTAGATGACTATTAGAGAGAATTTATTCATATTGTAGTCTAAATTCTTAATAGAGGTCAACCAAGTTTGAACAGTTCAAAGGATCCCTATGAGTTATGGTATGGTAAACCTCCTGCTGTAAAATATTTCAAAGTTTTTGGAAGAAAATACTATATCAAAAGAGATGAAGAAAACTTAGGAAATTTTTATGCAAGACTTGATGAAGGAATCTTCCTTGTATACTCTATAAGATGTAAAGATTATCGGTGCTATAATAAAAGGTCAAAGAAGATTTTTTAAAGTGCAAGTGTTAAGGTGGATGAAGAACCATTAAAGAGTTTAGTACTGATAGAAGGATATAAATCTGATGAATCCTCTTTCAGTGAAGAAGAAAAGGATGAAGAGAAGGAAAAAGAGATGAGAGTTGAAGAGGATGAAGCTCTTGAAAAAATTCCTATGACTCCTAAGTATGTGAATTTTTTTTTCTAGAAGATTAGATCATTGGAGATAAGAGAAAAGGTGTGATGACAAGGAAGAAAGTAGCTATGATAGAGGAACAAGTAAATTTCTATTTACTTTTAGAGGTGGAACCTAAAACAGTGACTGGGGCATGCAAATATGAGAATTGGAATAGATTGAGAAGAATGAGACTTTGGAATTGGTCCCAAGACCTGCAAACAAGAAGAATCAGACTTGGGAATTTACTTTCAGAGGTGGAACCTAAAACAGTGACTGGGGCATGCAAAGATGAGAATTTGATGGGAATAGATTGAGAAGAATCAAACTTGGGAATTTACTTTCAAAGGTGGAACCTCAAACAATGACTGGGGCATGCAAAGATGAGAATTGGATCAAAGCTATGAAAGAAGAATAGGAATAGATTGAGAAGAATCAGACTTGGGAATTGGTCCCAAGACTTGCAAACAAGAATGTGATAGGAACTAAGTGGGTTTCCAAGAACAAATTGAATGAGGATGGAAAAGTTGTTACAAGCAAAGCTAGACTTGTTTGTAAGGGCTACTCACAAGTAGAAGGGATATATTTTGAGGAGACATTTTCTTTGGTGGCAAGGATGGAAGCCATTAGATTTTTTTTGGATTTTGTAGTATATGTTCTTAAATGGTGAGTTGGAAGAATAGGTATACATTGAACAACTACAAGATTTTCAATTGTCAAAAGATGCTAATATGGTCTATAGGTTGAAGAAGGAATTGTATGGACTCAAACAAGGTCCTAGAGCTTTGTATGTAAGGTTAGATGAGTATTTGTTGCAACAAGGATTCATAAATGGTACTGGAGATAGAAATATTTACTTCAAAGTTGAAGGATAAATTTTTTTGACTGTGGTAGTGTATGTGGATGACATTATCTTTAGAGGAAATGAAGGTATATGCAAGAATTTTTTAGAGGAAATGTAAAAAGAATTTGAGATGTCAATGAGTGGGGAGATGAATTTTTTCCTTGGAATACAAATCATTCAATAAAAAAAAGGTATTTTCATTTCATATAGTTAAAATATGTCAAGGAAATGTTGAAGAATTTTGGAATGGAGGATTCTAAATTAATGTGTACTCCTATGGTTACTGGTTGCAAGTTGAGAAAAAATGTTGAGTCTCCTAAGGTTGATCAAAGAAAATATAGATCAATGATTGATGGGTTGCTATATCTAACTACTACTAGACTAGATATCATGCATGTAGTCCATCTTTTGGCTAGATTTCAAGAAGATCCTAGAGAATCTCATGTTGTAGTAGTGAAGAGGATATTTAGATACTTGAAGAGCACTTCAGAATTTGGTCTATGGTATCCTAGAGATACTAATTTCTCCTTAAGTTCATATATAGATGCAGATTCGGTAGGATGCATAGATAACAAAAGAAGTACAATTGGTGGTGCTCTATTTCTTAGAAGATTGGTTTCATGGTTAAGTAGCAAGCAAGATTCAGTGTCATTATATACTATAAAATCATAGTATATTACAGCAACATCATGATGTGCATAGGTTTTATGGATGAAGAAGACATTAAAATATATCAAAGTATCATATGATGAACCTATCTCTATCTTATGTGATAATACAAGTGTTATCAATATCTCAAAAAAATTGATAATTCATTCAAGAATAAAACATATCTCTATCTGGTATCACTTTATAAGAGAGAAGGTTGTAGGGAATGAGGTGAAGCTAGAATATGTGCCTACAAAGGATCAAGTTGTAGATATCTTTACAAAGGCTCTTCCAAAATATACTTTTGAGTATCTTTGACAGAAGTTAGGGGTTATTTCCCCTCCTTCTTTCAATTAGATGCATAAGTGTGTGCATATATCTGGGAAGCATTTCAAGATACATTCTTGGTCCTGGACTAATGTTGAAGGCTACCTCTTAGGGGGAGTAGGTAGTGGTTATGATGATTGGTGAAGTCAGATGGAGTGTATTTTGTGCCCCTAGGGGGAGAATGTAGAAAAGTGAGTATAGTGAAAAGAGAGTATAGTTGCTTGCTAGTGTTACAAGTGGTGTCAAAGTGGTGTACATAGATGTCAAAAGAGAAAAAAAAAGAAAAAGTCTATGCATATAAGGCATGAAAGGTATAGATGTTTCCATTTGAATGTTTTCAGAGGGGGGAGAAAAGAGTTCAATGTAGGAAAGAGATTTGGGTGAGTCTATGGCCCTTTTCCATTGATTTCAAAGGGGGGAGAGAAAATTCTAAAAAACACAAGGAAATAATTGATTTCAAAGGGGGAGAGAGTTAGAGTGGTTGAAAATTCATAGATTAGAAGAGTATTGTAGGAGAAAGAGCTAGATTTATTTGAGAGAGAGTTGGTTAAATATGAGATGAAGACCACATGGGGAGAGAGTGTTCAGGAGAAAGAGAATGAGAGTATGAAGAGTTTTCCCATTCAAGGGGAGTACTACTTGTTACAGATTTGTTGGTTTCTTTTATTGTTGATGGTTTTTCAGAGAGATGGTGAGATAGTGTTTCCTTCAATGAAAAAGGGGGAGATTTTTGCAAGTATGTTGTTGGTGTTTTCATTAATGTCAATAGTTGTTCCTGTTGGTCATTGATGTCAACTATATGGAGATTATGTGTTGGAGTTGTTGGAAGGATGCTTGTGTTGTCATAGTTGGGTAGATTGTTGCCAAGTGCTAGTATGGATGTGTTGTGGTTTGATAAGAAGGTATTTTGGTGTTGTCATCAGTGTTTTCATTGATGTATTGATGGATAAGAGTTGTAGTTGTAGTAAGTTCACTCAGTTTCCAAGTGCTTTTGAGAAAATTTGAATAAAAGCGTTAGTAGTGTGACTAAGGTGTGTTTAGTGTTGTGCTTTGTATTTCTCCATGGTTGAAGATATGATTGTGTGGTTCAGATATGATGATCAAAGGTGTTCAAAGGTTATATATCCAAGGTTTTAGGTTTTGGATCATTTTGTAGTGAAGGTTGTGTTTAACAGTTATATGTTTGTGTAGAAGGTTGTTTGGGAGAAATGGGATTGCTCCACATTTCTTCATAGTATGGTTTCTTGTCTTGAAAATTTGGGAACGTTCTTATATTCTTTTTAACTTCCTTCCCTTGAGGTTTTAGGTGTCGAGGTGTTTGGCAAGGTTGGTTAGTGAGTTTTTTTCTATGGTTGTGTGTCTGGTTGAACAAAATAATGGTGTTCTTAATTTCAGGTGGTTGTGGCAGAGTTGCAGAATATTCTAATGATGCTAGAATATTTTGAGATATTGTGTGGATGCTATAAAGTGTTTTTTTTTGGTTCGTGTGACCTAGAGAAGTGTGTGTGTGGTTTCTTGTAGTGTTAGTTCAAGTTTGTCCGGCTTGGCATGCTAGTGTTATTTTCCAAGGTACCTCATGGATTGTGAATGTATTGTGTAGCATGGTGATGTGGATTTGGGTCCTAGTTAACCCTTGTTGTGGTCATCCTTCACTTATTTCCACTGTTGATGCTTTTGGTGCCAACCTATTTTGGTGTTGCACGTTTTAGGTGCATACATTTCATTAAGGCCAACCTAATTGAGATTGTTTAGGTCGTGGATGGTATATAAGCAAGGTAAAGTGTTGGAGATGAGTGTGTATTTGTAGGTGTGTGAAAGATGCAAATTTGATTTTAAAAAGTATGGTGATCTAAGTAAGAACTTAATTCCTATGACTTTGATGTAGTGAGTAAAGGGGTTTACATTCTTAGTGTGCTTGAAGTTATTGGAAGCATAGAGCCAAAGGTTGCAGATGGCATAGAGTTTCAATGGTGGATTTCTTCTACTACCTAGAGATAGTAAATCTCTTTTTAACAATATTCTTCTATCTTCTTTCTTTTTGAAATAAGCCTTTCTTATTTTTCTAGGTAGTGAACCCTTAGCAGTGAACCTAATTGTATTCAATGTTGCAATTCATATGAGCTAATCCTCACCATGGTTTTTCCCTTCTTAGGTTTTCTACATAAATCTAGTGTTCTTATGTATTTGGATGTGTTTGCATTATTATTTCAGATGTTTTTATTCTTCTAATGCATGATAAGGGTTTAATAGTTGATAAGGGTTTGAAAAGATAATGAGGGTTTGAATGTTTTAAGTATACAACTGATTCACCCCCCCTCTCAGTTGTCCTGTGCATCTAATAGCCTTCTAGTTATATCACATATGCATTTAATTTGTCCATGGTTATATATTGAGATATCATTATTATCATGCAAAATAAATCCATAAAAAATAAAACTACTTTGATACCCAAAATTGATATATAAAATTTATTTTGGAATTTTTAAATCAACCAAAATATTTCAAATACTTTCCTACTTTCTTTACAAATGAAATTTCAATTTATTAAGATAAATAACTAATGTATTTTAAGTATAAATAAAACCATTAAAACTCACAACACACTGATTTTATCCTAGAAAACCCCCAATATCAAGGAAAAACTAGTTTTGATAGTGGCAAAGTGCCTTGCTACCCTTCTTTATTGCTTTGCAAGGAGATATTATAGAAAGTACATAATTCTTTCCTTCTACTTCTACTTATTTTTCCTATAATAATATATTTTAAATAAATATACAATAATCCTAAAATTCTCCAAATATCAGTGATGTGAATACTCACATAATCCTTATTTGTAGATTTCCCAATGCACAATTGAGTTTTTCTTGGCCTTGGGAGAAGATAAATACTCAATAGATGTTGAAATAACACATACAATTTTTTTAGTTCAAATGTGTGTATGGGATATGGACTCTACCACACTCATGGTATAATCCTAGATGCCTATGCACTTGTAGTAATGTTTATACTTTAATTCACCCATACTACAATATATGTTTGTTGTAATTAAATGTCATTGTTAAAAACCTATCCTTGCATTTAAATCTTTTTTTCTTTTTTCTATTTCATGAATTTTAAAAATCCTTTTGGATCATGATGCAATCAAATTAATGACATAAAATAAATCTAAGACCTAACATCAAATTTTTATTACATCCTATATTTTAGTTTGCATTCCCATGTAGGTTCATTGTTGTGTTTATAAGTTAATTGATCAACTATGTTGTAAACATTATTTATTTGTAGGAATTTGGATGCATTCATGAGCCATAGATATTATGCAATTTTTTTCATAGATATAGTGGTGACTTAGTTTTTTTAATTTCATCTACCTTACCCACCATCTATGTTGGTTAGTATCAAAGTTATCCAAGTAAACTTGAATAGAAACCATTTGTTTCTTGAGATCAGCACTCGCCTATTTTGATTCCTACATAGAATGTGAAATATTTTTCACCTATAACAAGAGGTTAGAGTAAAGAACATATAAAATAATATCTACTAGTTGTATGCTATTAGATACTTGACAAATCAAAAATGATTATTATATATAAACTTAAGCATTACATTTCTACAAGATTCTAAAATCTAACTTTACTATAAAGGTTGTATAAAAAAAGAATAGTTTTACGGGGGATATATTTATTGAATATAGTTGGTTGAAAAGTGTAGATGGATTTCCAAATCAAGTGTGAGTGTATGTAATACCTCAAAGCATGTTTGATAGTTTACATTTTGTGACAATATGGGTAATTAGGTAGTTGGGATTAGTAGAAATGTATCTACATTCATGAATTGTAAATTGATGGTGAAGGATTTTAGGAGAGATATTTGGTTGCTACATCTTATTTGGCTTTCCATATGCATAAAATAATATATTTCCATTTATAGGTATGAAAAGAGAATTTTTGTTTAGCATTGAACCTCACATTATGTTTAATGTGAGGGAGCAACCAATTATTTACTTGCTTGAGAGGAAAAAATGTAAGTTTGCACCCAATAATCCACCTTTGTTCCTTGAGGAAGTTACACTCTTAATTTTTGGATGGTTTCATCTAAAGAACAAGAGTAACTAGTGATTGTATCAATTGAACAAATTCAATTCAATTTGACAAATTATGGAAATTTAACTTTAGATAATCATCATTCTTCTAATAAATGAAGAAGAAATTATAAATTTCTTTGAAAGTTTGAACCCATTTCGGAAGAGAGCCTTACTAATGAATGATTATTTAAATCCAGGGTAACTTATCCCATTAGATGATATTATTCTACTGGATAAAATATATGTAGAAGCTAAGGCCATTTCAAAGGGACTAGTTGTTCCATTCCAAGAAAGGTGAAATGCATTGGCAAGATTTCTAGATGATTTTGACTTGCACAAAGACTTAAAATTTGAATAATAACTTTCTAACATAAATTCATCTCTCCACCCAAATATATCCCAAATGATTTGAGTTGTATTAATTTAAATTATATACCTAATGATGGATTTCCATAGGATGGATCCTTGTAGAGATCTCACAATTCACTTAACATAAATAAAATACCTTAAATAATAGGAGTTATGATCCTAAATCTAATAGTTTGTAATGCCCTGCCAAGGAACCTAGAGGAAAACAAAGAAATAGGAATGCAAAAGACATGAATTTTTTTTTAAACAAAACATTAACATTGTCAAGAACCATGATTATCATTAACTAATGTTACTCAACATAATGATCATCTTTCCAATGAATATACAATCTAAAGTCACTAATATCATTCACAGTGAAGTAAACCATCGATAACTCATAAAGCAGTAGCGGAAGATAATAGAACTTATCATTTACATTCTAGTCCTAAGTCCTCCTAGGTTCCCCAACATTGTTACTAACAACATCTACCACAAGAAAGGGTTACATTTATTTTCCCTTTCAGCCTACTAGACAAGGATAGATAAACATTTAACATTTAAGTACAATAGCAAAATCTTTGCATAATTACTAAATAAAATGAACACCTTATAGTTACTTTTCCAGGACTTAGGTACATCATGATACATTCCTAGATTATCTTAATAAATAACGAGATAACATTTGTTCATTTTCCATCCTATACTAACTCTTACTCCATACAACACTAACTAAATACCCTTTTTCATTACATCAGAGTACAATGTTACATTCACTCTAAGGTAAATTCTTTTACACCATTATGTAGTGTGACATAGATAAAAGATACATAAATTACATTGTCCATACATGAATTAGTAACACCATACCACCACCAATTAATCACATCACACTGCCTTACTACATTTACTACAAGGAATAATGATGATACCCACATAGCCATGAACAATGTAAGAAGAATAATTCCAAAGTGAAGATCAATATGATATTTAACATAGTTTTCTATTAATCAACAAGATACATCATCATTCCTTTATAACATGCACCAATAAGAATTATGGCTAAGACTTTCCTCATAAAGAATATGCCTATAGCAATTAACCATCTACTCATTCCAATTATTACTTTCCCCATAAATGCTTATCCTAATACATAAGAATAAAACATCCTTTAAGAAGCGTATCTTATAAAGCGCACATCCCATTTAAGATTTAGGATCTAAATTTCATTCCTTAACCAACTCAAGTGCCTAAGATTAACATCCATTCAGATGAGAAGATATAGATACCACAAGAGCACATGAAAGGAACATAATCAAATAATCCTAGATAACCAACTATCATCATTAACCTCCTATTACATTACATATTAATACATTATCCTTCAACTAGGAGCAATCCAAAACTCATATGAAACTATGATAATCCAATACATAATATACTCTTGAAAAATAGGATCCAAAGCATGAGCCATAAAAAATAGAAGAATCATCACATGAAGACACTTGAATCCATCCACACACTCGAACAAGGACACAGATACCCGATGGATATAGGCAACCACCCAACCATGTGGAACCCGAAGGACCACCCCCTGTGATAGGAGATAGAAATAAGGCCCTCAAACACACAAGAACCAAGGAAGGACAACTACCTAAAACCAAGGGTTATCATACAAGGAATGCAAGGGATAGAATTCAAACAAGGATCATTTCAGAACTTACAAGTCATACTCACATGGGTAAGATATGAGCCTATATAACCCAAGGTTCTTAAAAAATGACACATGGATACAACATCAACATACATCAGAATCTGATTATTCACAAATCAAAAACAAGGCTACCAATAGATGCATGAAACAACTCCAATCTTCACGAAACTCAACACAACTCCATGAAACTGAAAAAAGAACACCATAAAACCATATAGGACCAAAGAATACGCCAGAAACCTTCCAAAAACAAGAAATACATACCCAAAAAAAAAATCATTTAATGAGTTTTGCAAACATATTCCCAAAAATTGCCCTTAAAAGCCTAAAAACAAAGGAGGGCGAAAGAAACATTCATATGCTATTAAAAGCATAGCAACACCATCATTTTCAGAATTAAGAATACACAAAAACTAGCATGAAAACACTCCACAAAGGTTCCAATTCAATATAATTCTAAATAAAGGACAAGAAGTATAGAAACCCTACCCCAAAATGGAGCTAAATCCCTCTTGACAACAGTTAAGTCTTCCAACCATAAAATAGTCAAATTAACTCGAAATCCAAATTTGTAAAAAACCCATTTCATATTTGACCCTTGACTACTCAATAGCATGGGCGGAATTGACCAAAAACACCTCAAAAATTCACAAAATTTGAAACAACAAACGGCTCCCTTAAAGACCCTCTTTTTGGCATACCCGAGTATAGTCAAACATCAAAATAAGGAAACCTAGCATAGAGCAGCATTTCATAACTTAAAAGAAACACTTCAAAACATTCAAAAAACATATTCTATAACATGCATATAAATTTCTATGAATTTAAAACACAAATTATAAATTAAGTACAAAACCTACCTCAAAACATGAAAATATTTGAATGCAAGACACTGAAAATTGAAGAAGCTTTCCAAACCCTAATCTCTAATTGAAAGCACGATAAAAAATTAGAATTCCACACAATCTAGCAGAAAATCCATTCCCCTCAAATCATAATTGAATTTCAATTCACTCTTGTCCAAATTTCAATTCAAAACCACTCAACATTTCCCAAAAACCTTTGAAAAATTACTTCAAAACCATGTAAAATCTCTCAATTTTCTCTCCATTCTCAAACCCCCCAAAAATCTCTTCAAAATCCTCTAAATTTCATGCACAAAAAAAGTGAAAACCCAATTTCCCAATTTTTCTCATAAATAAAACTATTTAAATTCAAAAAGAGAGAAAAACAAAAAAGAAAGTATCTTTCTTTTTCCCCAAAAGACTCTTCTTTTCCAAAATAAAACAAGGAAACAAAATCCTCTCATCAAATAAAATATTAAAATATTAAATTAAAGCATCTATCCTCATCCCACTAATGAAATAATTAAAATAAAATAATAATCAAATTAACTCACATAATTAACTCATTTGTTTAGGGTTTCCCACCAAATAAATTCAAAACATTTTAAAAGGTAAAAGAACCTCCTTAAAAATAGCTACTCCACCAAAATAGTAAATCAAAACACAAATATAACATATGCTTACATATTAATATTTAAATATTTACTAATAAGCATATTAATATTTAATAAATAACATTAGAATATGTTAATATTTATAAGCTTATTTTCATAAAACATAATACACCTATATACATATGAAAAAATATAATATTTCAAAGAGAATTTTAACCAACCAAAAATTAAGACATAATTAAACACAATTAAAATATTAATGCAACACAAATCACTCCACTAAAACCATTTGCAAACTAGGGTAAAGGATATTGCCTTAATGGCATATTGAATAGTTGACTACAATTGACAACATCACCTCCTATGAGGCAAAGGTTCAAGGCTAGGATATTTAGGACCCTATGCTATCTCCACATACCACCATTGGGATTGTTTCTAGGAATGCTCAGACATGTGAGACCAAGTGGACTAGTAGATCCCTGGTACCTGCAATCCTGCATCACAAACCAAGAACATGTACATATATACCAACATAATATATTAACCCACAATCACACCTTGGTGAAGGAGAATCGTGACATCATGTGTCTCTCCTAAGAGAGTGACATGAAACCATCCCCTCACACCATAGACAGGTCACACACATGATACATGAAGCACATCATCAAATCGCTAGTCCACAATATATATATGTATATTAGGGAAATGAACATATCTAATAGCAACGTGCACCATAATCATGCTACACACTATATTTTAATCTCTATCATGAATAAGGTCACATAAGTAACATCCAACATCAGAGTATCACACTCCTAGAACAAAAGACACACCTTAAGAATTAAGTAGAAGGATTATAATTAATTCCATCACTAAACTAGGGTTCAGTGTCATAATACCTATTAGCAGTGCCCGAACTAGAGGGGTGTTACATCCTCCCCCCCTAAAACTTGGCTTACTTCTGGAAGTCACAAGGCTCAAAATGGAAACATAAACACATTAGTCCCAAAATTTATCTACTCTATAATTAATGTGCATCCTCTTTTCGAATCATTACAATTAAAATCACTATCTGGCTACACATTTGAAAGTAATATTTTCCTAACTACCTTTATTTAGAAATCCATACATCTCTTATAGTAAGATATTTTTTTTTACACTAATAATTATAGCAGGCACTCCAATTAACTCTATTTTCCATTCCCAATACAAACATCTCCATAATCTCATACAAGGAAAACACATCAAATCATTACTTGATATTAAAAAATATACACCATCTCATGTTTGAGAAACATAATTCAAGTTACATTTTACAATTTTCAATAACATCCAATCCATTTAATACCACAAAATCACAATACACTCACATTTAAGATAGCATGGTTATCCATCTTTTACATCAATATGCAACAAAATGTAAGAAATATACATCTAATACATACAACATAATCACATCACTGAGAAGTGCACAACACAAGGATACACAAGGGTCCATTTGGACACTAGAAAGTAGCATACTAATCCATGATACATAATCCATGAGCCAAGAGCCAATATTCATCTCACATAATCCATACCTCACCCACAGTGGCTTGATGGTGTTAGGCCACACACACATGGTGAGACCATCCAAACAAGACCACAATGACCCATCTCTTGTTTTATAAGGTGGTTAGCCTCTAAGAGATAGTCATCACACATAGGTGGGTAGTGGGTCTTAGCTATGTAACAACCTCACATACCCCCATCCTCAAGGTTCCCTATGTCTGCTTCCTCGTATACACTCACCAAATCTGCCTCATATGTTCTTGGAGAGGAATCATAATACGACACATGGCTGACATAAAAAATAATAAGGATAAACTAGTTTAGCCACCAAAGTCATAAACAAATATCAAATAAAGATTCAATTTTAGCAATAAAGCAAGAAATGCACACAATTTCAACACTAAATCAAATGTAACCACAAGGGCTATGGATAAATAAGATCACAAGGTGTGGCTAAACCATTAGAATCAAACACAAAAAAAAGTGTTGGCCTCACAATCAATAGAAAATCATCAATAACCATAAAGAAAGTCCATAATCTTTGAAATTGCACTGTAAAAAACTGTGTGACTAGATACTAGCCACCACACGAGGAAGGAGGGAACAACATTAGGCTATAGCAGTAGCCCTCATGTGGTGCAGAGTGAGAACACCATTGACATGGCTCAGATTGTACTCCTCGGCTACACCTTGCATCGCGTCGTCACACGACATGGTCATACACTAGCCGGAGAAGGCACACACTGGTCATATGCCACATTGCAGTGTGACTGTGGCTCTACGGAAGTAGGCATGAACAGAACACACCTTGCATAGTGATACCTCATGGAGAGGGCACACACAAGTACTCGTCATAGCCAGAGCTATACATAGCTAGGGCATACCCATATGCTAATTGATCTGAACATTATCAAAAGCAAACATGAGTATCCCTCTATAGGTGTACGCTCATCACACCAGTAGGCTATCATAACACAATTTCATATCCCACCTTCATGTGTCTATGCACGTGGCATCGTGTCCTTGAGCCCAGCTCGCTACCATCAGCAACACGACATCATCACCATCACTGTGTCAGAACATTAGTGGGGTGTGGCATCATACCTATTGCATCATGTCGAAACATATGTAGATACAAAATTTGTCTCAACATGGGTAACAAACCTACCTCCACATGTTGGACCTCAAAATATACATATACATGGGGCCCATGGTCCCACTTGGGTTGTCCATGCAGGTCCCTCTCACCCTAGACCCCAAAGTGGCAGCACATGTCATCACATAGTTCCAATTGGGTTGTTCATGCAGGTTCCTCTCACCCTAGACCCTGAACCCCAACTGGAAACTCATGTGGCATATCATACCTTTCATGAAGAAAAGGTAGATGATCATCCAAGAAATACCAATGTTGTTGTACTCAAAATTGTGGGGATTAGGCTAGCACATATGGATCAAGTACCCTGATCCATCATAAGGGGAAGTAGTGAGTACATTTCCTCAGGATTGGTTGAGCTAAGGCCACTCTGTGCCACAATATGCATATGCTGCACACTCCGCCCAATGAACTTTGTGGCTTCTAATACCCCTTCACGGATTGAGGGACTAGGGAACAAAAAGGAAAGAATTTGTGAAACTATCTTTTGGCTATTCTTATATATATATAAATTTCAACCACATGTGGGTTGGCCCTCAATCAAGTTAAAAACATAAAAGCACACATAATGGTATGGTTAATCCCACACCAAAATTACAACATTTTCCCCATGGATGGGTTCATAGTATCACCATCCCATGGGCACACAAAGCAAGTACGGGGTATTCACAACACTCAGCCAATGCACAGTTACTGGTTTCGCACATTTATAGGGGAGTTGCAATTACATACACAATTCCATAAGTACATTTATTTCTATAACCAATGTGATCATATCATTACATATTATCCATAACCCTTTATCATTTTTTCTTTCACTCCACTCTTTTCCATATATCACATGATGCTAAATGTCAATGTCATGATCATCGTAATCACTTAAAAACTCCACTTAACAAATTCACATATTTTTTTCCAAATCACAATCCCACATTCTCTCAAACTTTATCCCAAGTTAGAACAAGTAACACTAAATCTTTACACAGGGATTATGCCTACTCAAACATCCCTACCCCATACCTAAGCTTAATTACTTCACATGTCACCCACTCATAAGAATTCAACATGCAAGACACCCAATTCATAAATCTTTCCTATTTAAACAATAGTAAGAAAAGAGGAAGACATTACATCATAGGTTTTCAACTACACATAGCAAACAAGATGTTCAATTACCAATATATTCATTTATTAACTACCTATATAATTTTCCCTTAGTCTATTCTAACTACCCTTTTACAAGCAATATATTAGATTAACATTATTAAAATGCATTGAACCACATAAGTAACCTAACTGCACAAAATAACATCTTATCCTAATGCACATTTAGTTAATAAAAAGAAATACGCATGTCAACTTGTCAACAATAAATTAGAACCTACGCATGCATTCCAAGACTAAATTTGTACTTTTAAAGAACAGTAATTCATGGAAATGAAACAAGGTCACACAAGAAAAATCAACTAGGACAACATTATGGGCTCATATGAAACCAGAGTACCCAGTGTTAGAACTTGGGCTCTAATATACTTTCCTTATTTTGGATACAATGTATCCAATAGGAAATCAAAATACACTTCTTATTCCCCTATTTGACCCAAATAATTAAATTTGAAAGAGTTGTATTATATTATTGTAGTATATTATAATGGGGACCAAACATAATAAAATGTACACATGACTAGCAAGGAGAATCTTGTTTGTAACTTGAATACAACCAACTATGGAAAGGAACTTGTTGATCACGACAAATTTTATGTTTTTAATTGGATAAGTAACTATTAAGAATTATTTGATGCAACAACTTGTGAAACAATTCATTCCTATTGAAAAGGGAAAAATCACCTTCCATGTCTTGAGAAACCCTATTAAGGCATGCTTGATTAATGCAAAGGTGTGTAAATGTGACTCCTTACAAGGGGTTGACAGTTTCCTATAAAATTAATTTTATACTTCTATTTAAAGTGCACTACTTTTTTACCTACAAGATAAAATCCATTAATTATTTTATCTTAAAAAATAGAAAAAAACTCATTGTTTAAGCTCAACATGAAAAACAATTTAATCTTCTCATTTAAAGATAATCCTAAACTAGTGAAATATTTAAAAAGGTGCAAAATGAATGCATATAAAGGGATAAAATAATTGTGATACATGACAACATGGTGCATTTCATCATCATCATCATCAAGTCTTTTGAATCCTTCAACAAATAAATCAATTATCAAACCAAGCACAACCCACTTGTAGAACCAACTTGTAATTTAAAAGGTAAATTAGATGGAATGATATCCAACCATTGTTTCACCATAATTTTCACACAAACAAAACATTAGATTCAATTTATCAAATTTAACATATAAAACATTCACAACACATAACTCAAGGATTCACAATGAAAATATGAAACTTGTGTATTCCATAAAATGTTTATATAATTACATGGCATCAAGATAAAATGAGTTTTCTCTAACTTTTTGTACCTTCTATTCTATTTCTATTTCTCCTTTACATCATATTACAATAAATTATTTTCTCTTAATTATTTTGTGTTCTATTATATTTCCATTTCTCCTTTACATCATATTACAATCAAGTATTTATAAAAATCTCTAAAAAATTATTTATTGTCGCTTTTCATATTAGTAACTTCTAGATAATATTTAATTTATTTCCTTTGATTTCTCCTCCTTAAAACTATTAATTTCAACTTTTAGAAATCTATAGCTTCATAGTTTGATTATAAATAATCATGGGTGATAACAATTTTTCCAACCCTTTCTAGGTATATTCATTCTTTTTCCTAACTCCTTCATATTAATTCTTTACAAAAATATGCACACAAAGAAGCCATTTAGATTTAGGAGAAATTATCAATAAATTTAAATTCAAAACTTAATTAAATATCATTTACCACAAAAATATAATTTATCAGTCAACAAAGAAGACCCACATACCTTTTTACTATTAGAATTTTACCAAGTAGTGTTATATATTATGGTAGTCAAAGGATGATTCTCAATTTGAATTCGCCTTTCCTAATTAACTACCACAAGAAACCATAATAATAAAATTTCATAAGTTATATATTTCTTTATGTTTGGATTTCATGAGGCCACAAAGAGGAATTATTCATGTTATTTATGTATGCATTACATACAAATTTTTTTAGTCCTAAATGGATGAAATGATGAAAATAGTTTTACACCATAGAGGTGATACAAGATTGATTCAATAAGAGGGATTTGACAATATGCACTTTGTAGGAAAATATATAAGATAAATGGAAAGGGATTTTCCTTCTAGGCATACACTAAGAGGGACCTAATACATCAAATTAGTGTCTCACTTGGCAATGATAAGAAAAACTCTTTATTTTTTGACAATATGCACTTTGTAGGAAAATATATAAGATAAATGGAAAGGGATTTTCCTTCTAGGCATACACTAAGAGGGACCTAATACATCAAATTAGTGTCTCACTTGGCAATGATAAGAAAAACTCTTTATTTTTTTTAACAATTTTTAAAACAATGTATAAGTTATCAAAAATCATACTTAAAGAATTTCAACATGTTAAAACTACAAAAAAAATAAAAAAATTATTGATATATATGATATGAATGAATAATTATATTTCTACTTTCTTGTGGTTTACTCTATGCATAAGTATTAATTTATTTTCTCAATCCAAACAAGTAAAATAAGTCAATAATTACCATGCATTCACACCAAATATGTACCCTAGAAATTTATTTTGATTATATTTCCTATTAGGGATCAATGCTAAAATATTTTAGTCGAAAAGTATTTTCAATATATTTTATTTTCATAAAATTATTTCAAATTTTTAATTTGGAGGTACATGTGATAGTGGTGAAAATAAAATGTTCAATTTAATGTATGGGAGGTATAAATAAATAAGGATATAATAAATTTCATTTAAAAAATAGTTACCTAAGATATATGAAAAAAGAGGGTATATTTCAATTGGAATTATGTACCAAGAAGGGGTATAAACATTTAAGAAATAGGAATATAAAAAAAAAAAGTGTATTATTTAAGATTTTGTTATTGAAATTGATAAAGGATAATTTGACTAAGTAATCCCCCAAGATGCTATCGTGCCTCAAAATGTACTTAATGGACTTTCTTGTGAAATCATGAATTGAATGTGAACCCTAAATTAATCATATTGTATAAATTTTTTGGGTCAAGGACAATATCAATGTAGAAAATATGTAATATCTAGAAAGATTCTATGAAATGAATCTAGAGCTGAAATCCAAACAAGAACCAATTTATACCCATTTTAGGTTTGGTTTTATTCTTAGTTAAATAATAAATCACTTTTGAAAAACTTGATGTGAAACTTTTTTAAGTATAATTTAATAATATTTAGACCTACATAAATATCTAAGAAGAAAACATCATAAAAATATTTTAAATTTCTTTAATATAGATCTACATGTGAAATATTATAAAATTAAATTTAAACAAATTTTATGTCAGTATTATACCCAAAACCTAACCTAATTCCTCATCAATACCTATGTGGTATGCTATTTTAGCCTCTAAGTTTCATCTAAACAAAATAGGTGTACAAATCTTGAAAAAAAGTCAATAAGACAAATGGAGAACATCCAAATGACATGGAAAAATCTTGTAGCACCTAGATGCTACATGACAACATCTTTCAAGGATGAGCTATTGAAAAGGCTCAAAGGAAAAGTAAAACCACATATAGAAAGAAAATAACTTGGAATTAAATCCTATTTTGGGTCTAGATATCAATCATAAATAAAATGATTAAAATCAATCGTGATGTTCTCTAAGATGAACTAAATGCTTAAAGAAATAAATTCAAATTATATCCAATTTGGGGTCTAGATATCCTTGGGAGATTAAATGGATAAAAAGTAAGATAAAGTTAAACTAAATTGGGGTCTAGATATCCTTGGGAGATTAAATGGATAAAAAGTAAGATAAAGTTAAACATGAAAGGGTTAAAAAAACATGGTATAAATTATTTTGGACCTAGAATATCATTGAAGAATAAATCATATTATAGGATTGTAAAATCAAATAAGAAACAAATAAAATTCAAGTTGAATACCATTTAAAGTCCAATTTGCTTCATATCTCCAAGAGAATAAATTCCAAAACTGTATTCAATACCCATCTAGATGTGAAAAGTTACCAAATTGGATTAAGTCTTGGATCAAGCATAGATTTACATATGTTGAGTCACAATAACATAAATCCATGTGCAAAAATAATAGTAATCCCTTATTTATATAACATCTCAAGTCCATAGTATTTATTAGAGGTATAAATTTAAATATCAAGTTTCTTAGGTGTGAGAGACTCTTGGATCCAAGATTTTTTCAAATGAGGCACAAAATAAGGATCATTATAGATTCAAATGGAACAAAGACATAAAGATACCAAAACACTACAATATCCTAGATAATTGCAACATATGACATAGATGAACTCCCTTTCTACAATATACTCTAACAACTTAATATGTAATATCTATCAACCTATTGAATCTACTATACTTAATTCGCAATTTACTTACCATAAATCATGGTTAAATCCCCTCACCATGAAAAATATTTTAATTTAATTTACCTTTAAAAGGAGTGATATGTCCATAGTCAATTAGATAGTGTAGAATCATTTATGTTTGATTGCTATGTAAATAAAAAATTAAAATTAAAATTTGGATCACACTTCATGATCCATCATAACAAAAATTATTAGTTTACCTTTACCAAAAATATTTTTGATATAAATATTTCCCTTTATTACTAATAAAATTACTCACTGTCGTTCCACAAAATTTATTTAATTTAATTTATCTTTATCAAAAATATTTGACACAATAGATTTCCTATCATAATCAATGAAATTTTACTCACCGTCATTCCACAAAATTTATTTAATTTAATTTATCTTTATCAAAAATATTTGACACAATAGATTTCCTATCATAATCAATGAAATCTTACTCACTGTCGTTCCACAAAATTTATTTAATTTAATTTATCTTTATCAAAAATATTTGACACAATAAATTTCCTATCATAATCAATGAAATTACTTATGAATAGAATAGTAGATTTCTTTTCCAAAAATATTTTAGAGATATACATGTCCCATTATCACTAATAATATTATTTATCGTCATTCCATAAAAAATCTTTTAATTTAATTTACCTTTGTAAAAAAAATTGACACATGATAGATTTCCCATCACCACCAATAAAATTGCTTACAACTACACCATTAAAGCCCTTTTCCAAAAAGATTTTTTAATTTAATTTTCCTTTATCAAATATTTTCTAATTATTGTCAATACAATTATAAAGGGGTAGATACAAATTCTTGTCGAAGTATTGATGGATGGTTTCCCAAGAAAAAAATCAACCATTGACTTTTTGTGTCAATTAACTTTAAATATAAAGACATGAGAATGAATTTTTATATTCTCTTTCTATTTTCTAGAAAGTGATTCATTCAAATGCTATAAATTTTTGGATAAATTATTTTATTCAGATTACATTTTATATATAAAAATGAAGAGGCTGATTTTTTTAGCATCTACATTTCTCTCTTTCGAAACTAACTTTGTTATCTTTTGATTTGTTATCTTTTGATTAAGATAACATGGGAATTGATTTCATAATCATCTATTTTTAAAATTTTATAGTTTCTATTTTCTTGTATTAAATTTTTGGTTATTCTCAATTTTATATATTCTAACATGGTGTCAAAGCTTTAGTGCTAAGGTAGAACTTCTAGTTTCTATTTTTTGAAAGATTAGGGAGGTTCTAATTACTTTTCATATGTATTTTCATAAAAAACGATAATGATCTTCTCTTACATCCTTAGATGGTCTAGAGAATCAAAATGATTTGGCGGAAAAAATTAACTCTCAAACTTACTTGTGTTTTCTAGATTTTGGATTTTTGCAACATTTTAGTAATCCTAGTGACATTTTTAGTTCTTTATAGCACCTAGGTTACTAAGAAATTCAAGATAAGATTTTTTTGTTTAAATTAAACACTAGGAAGCTAGTTTATAAATGGGCTTTTATTAAGAGCATCAAGAAAATTGTTAATTTTGGTAGTATTTTCAAGCCAAGCAAGTCTTGCCAATATTTTTAGAAGGCCCAAAAATACATAATTTTTTATAAAAGTATCAAATTTGGTGCTAGAATCATTTAGCGAAAAAAATAATAGAAAGGTTGTACAGCCCCTTCACAATCCTATGAAATATTCATTTTTAAATTAGTGCCACTCATGGCACTATAATAGTGGCAACCTTTGGCACCACTGCCAACACTACTAGTAGCACTACCACTAGGATAGTAGCCAACAACACAACTACCACTATCCCCTAACTCCCTCCTCAACTTTGTAGGTATCTCTCTTCATTGGTGCCATCGATATAAAACAACATTTTTTTTATCAAAAATGGTTTCCCATCATTTGAAGGAAATTTTATTTTTCAAACTAGTAATTTTAACATCAAAGGTAGTTTGGGAGCAATTGATCAATAATTTTGAAATCTTGGTAGAACGATGAATATTTTAGAGTTTTTAAATATTAACTTCATTGATGTCAATGTGACATATTCAATCTTCCCTTCTCTCTAGACCCCTTCTAAGATGCAATTTTGGTTTGGTATTATATCTTCAAGGCTCCATTCTAGGTCATACAAGCTTTGTTTGTGAGCATTTTTTCAATTGGGCTATTTTTCATGGTATAGGTAAAAAAAATTGATGTATGGATTGTCTAGAATTTATAAATTCACACAAGTGACATTAGATAATTCTCATTTTGTAACCTTTCATAGCTCTATTTAGGCACTTATGAGCAACTTTTTAGGTGCAATTTTTTTAGGGCATGATTTTTCATGTACTTAATATTGGTGCTATTAGCTTTCCTTGACTTTATTCCAAAGTTATAATTTTAAAATTACCTTATTTTACGAATCATTTGTAAAAGCTTAAGTGGGAAATAAAGTACATTGTGTATATGTTCCTAGTGGCAATTGTAATCACACTAATTATAAATTGCCAAATATTTTTTCTCTCAAGGGGTTCGTTTTGCTAGGATTACAAAGGGGTTCTTATCTTGGGTATTGTAATCATGAATTGAGATAAATTTTTTCATTATAAGGGGATTTTTACATCATGGTTTTGTTTCCATCATTGTGTTAAGACTAAATTTAGAAAGGGAGCTAAATATCTTGGAAATAAAGGGGATCAGAATGTTTTCCATTATACATAATATATTGTCCTATCTTGAACTTGTCCCTAAACCAAGTGATTATGAATAGAAATGTGATTGGATAAGAAAAAATGAAAATATCTATGGAATAATTGATCTCACTATTTTATATATTTAGCATCATCTTGAGTACACTAAGTGTCCTTTCACTACATGGACCTTCTTTTGATAGTTACATGGAGACCTTGATTCTCCATCTAAGAGTGTTTCTTCCTTCGAGAGCTTTTCACATATAGATAATATTGATACTGATATTGATACTTCTCCTTTCAATACCTAATTTATAGTTGAGGATATTCTTCCTATACTTGTTTCTAATTTAGAGTTAACATTTTCTTCTTTGAGAGATTCTAGTGATTATTTGTAGTAGGATTATATGTTTTCTAGATTCACTCATTAGGGCACATTCCTACCAAAAATATCCTTTTTTTTAGATTCCCACATTTTTCATCTAAAGGACAACATTGAAGATAGATTTTCTCTTGCAAGACATTCCTCCATCACTTATTGTTTCATCAAATTTTAGATTTTCTTCTTATAAAATTTCCAATGATTATCTATATCAAGGTTCTTCATGTCTACAAGATCCATTTCATTGGGAGGTCTACTTACCAAAAAATTCACATATATTTGTGGAATTATCACACTTAAGGTATTGATGGCACTATTCATGATATTTTTATTTTATTTAATGAAAAATATAATGGA